>RJWJ010005851.1:0-65760 GCA_004363605.1 Indri indri
GGCCAGAGCCCACGGAAGAAGCCCAAGCCTTTTCTCTCCAGTGATGAGGCCGTTATCAAAACCAGGAGAGCGAATTTGAATGAAGAGAGAGAGTCGCCCCTCCCCGCCTCGGTTTCTAGGCGACACGTCGTCTGTTGCGGTCGCTGTCATACAAACCCTTTTCCCGTAAGACGGCGGGTCCCATGGGGGAGAAGGGGTGAAGTGGAATATTTTATCAGCCGTGTACATATGTAACCAGAACCGGGACTGAAGGGCAAAACCTCGTTTCCCTGAACGGGGGAGGGAGGGGGCGGGGACGGCTGGCGGAGGTGGCGGAAGGGACTTATCTCTGCGAGGTCGACGACGAGAACAGGCGGTGACTGATCTGCACCCCTCGTCTTGTCCGGGAGGGAAGCGTCCCCGCAGAGGGCTGTTCGGGGTATAAAGTTTAAAAAAAGCATCTGGTTTTGTATTTAGAAATAAGAGTCCAATGTACATATCATAGGTGAAAAAATAAAAGAATCAGAAATATTTAAAAACCACGCGGGAATGGGGAGCGTGATTCTTCAGAGATGGGACCCGTGTGTCTCGTTCACGGGCTGCTTCTCATTTGTGGGTTGAAAGTGGTTTTGCTCCTGTCGGGGAGAAACCCCACGTGCCGGGAGGCCCGGCTTCCTCTGTGTTGAAGATTCGAGTTCGTGCTACGACACAGGTCCGTGTGACACCTGGCCGGACCAAGTCCAGCTTCCCCCTCCGGGTCTGAGGAGGCAGCTCAGAGTGAAACGTCCAAGCGCACAGGGCGGAAGATCCAATCTCTGCTCTGCCTCGATGAGCGTCACCCTCTGATGACCTAAAGAACGAGGTTAAAAAAAAAAACTGCGGTGAAACACTCTTGCGGTGACACACCTGCTTTGCCCAAGAGTCGAACCAACCTTGCAGAGAGTCGCCAGCCCGCGTGCCCAGGGAAGGCGACGGCGCGCAAGCTGTGTTGTGAGGAGGGTGGCTTATTTCTGCGGCTTCGTTTCTGATGCTAGTTGGGGAAGTCCGGGGGGAAGCAAGCCCGCGCTCCTGGGAGGCAGGAGGGAGGCCCTTTTCCGGCGACCCCTCTGCAAGCACATTGCCCAAGAACGGGGTGGAAGTGACCGGATGTGACGGCAGCGCGGCCTGCAGCAGCTCCGCCCAGACTCTCAGGGTAGGGCTCCTGCTAACAGCTCGTTCAAAAGTTTGTGAGATTAAAAAAAACAAAAGTTAAGCAAAGAGGGACGGAGACAGAACGAGAGGGAGAGAAGAGGAGAAAGAGCGGGAGAGAGAGAGGTGAGAAACGCGAGAACCCATCTGGACCACGCGTCACATTGAAATTGCCCCGCATTAAAAATTCACCAGCCAGTGAATTTTCAAGGGATTTGTAGTAATTAGATGACAAAATGCTGGCAAATCTCAGGCTTGCCAAAGATGTTACTCAGGGGTCAAAGACTCGACACTTTCGGCTGGGTAATTTGTAAGTGTCAATCACTCGCAGCCATCAGAGAGAAGGCAGTGATCTAACGGCTGCATTCTAACTAAGTCGAGGCGAGCCTTCCCGGCCGGCTGCCAGCAAACCCCTGGACCCCGCGGCCCGCCGTGCTCTGCCCCGCTCCCGGCTCCCGCACAGACAGCCGCTGTGGCCTCGCCGGGGACCGGGAGCCATGCGGGCCAACCCAAGTTTCCAACTTCTTATTTGATTGTATTCCCTTTTATTTACTTATTTATTTATTTTGAAAGCGACGGCTTGCCAAGCGTCAAACTTGCCTCCTTTGTGGAGGACGAAGTTCCCTGTCATGCTGGCGCCACTCAAGGGTGACATGGGGACTCTCCGCATTTGTGCAGAGTGGCCACTGTGGTGTCAAGGAGACTGGGTTTTCCACCTGTGAGCTGTGAGACACTCTGCCCCTGGGGCCTCAGTCTTCTGATCTGTGAAGTGGGGATAAGAAGGGTTGTTGGTGACCAAGGAGGGAGGACGTGGTGCTCCCTGCCTACCCAACAGACTCGTTCCCTTGCTGTCTGCGTGCCTTTGCCCCAGGAGCCGTCCTGGGCACTGGGGCATCAGCAGTGACCAAGACAACATGCCCTGCCCCGACGGAACATTCTAGTTTGGGGAGGCAGGAGGAACGGGCAATAAACAAAGTACGTCGGAGGGTGGTAAGTGCTAGGAGGAAAATGTAGTCAGTCGGCGGGTAGAGTGTGTCAGGGGACACTACGTCACACAGGGCGGAAGGGACAGCCTCCCCCATAAGGCCACAGCTGAGCAGAGGCCTGGAGAAAACGAGCGATGGGGAGCGTGTGAGGGACAGCGAGGTGGCTCAGCGGTGGACAAAGCCGGCAGGGTGTGGTGGGTGCTTGGCCCCCAGAAGCGTTTGACACTTTGACACACTCCAAGAAGCTGGCCCTGGTGTAGCCCAGCCTGGACGGCCCCTCGTCAAACCTGGTGCGAGCCCCAGGCAGGAAGAGAAAGCAAATGGAGATGCCCTGCCTGGGGCCGGGCCGACGCTGGCAGGAGGACCTCACTGCAGCTGCTCACGCCGATGGAAAGCTGCGAAGGGGACCAGCGACCCCCAAGATAAATCGATGCCGTCGTGGCTGCAGTGGGCAGGAACTGCGTGGACCCTGGACCAGAAACCGTCTGCAAGATCATGGGCTCATTTTCCTTCTCACTGTCCTGCCCATTAGAGTATCATCCGGAAAGAGCACTGACTTTAGGGTAAGATAGACCCGGGGACCTGAAGACCGACTCTGCCGTTTCTGAGCTGCGTGACCCTGGGCAAGTCACCACACCTCTCTGAGCCTCAGTTCCTGCATCCGGAAAATGGGCACAGTAGCCTCCCTCCCATGGCTATAGATAGGCATTGTGAATAAGCACCGGGTGCAGGGGCGGTTCCAACAGCAGCTCTTCCAGCTTTCATACCACCCCCACGTCGAAAGCTGATCCTGCTCCGGCTGGTGGCACCAGAGAACCCCAACCTACAAAAGCATTCTGCAGCCGAACCACACTTCAGGGAAATGAACTAGGGGGTAAATCTCTGCTTTAAACGATAAGGAGCTGGAACAGGGTGTCTTTGTGCAATCTGCTGCTCAGTTTGCAAAATAAATGTCCCAAAGTGGGGATCTCTATGCTGTGTGTATTTTTGTATTTGGCGAATACACATCTTGGCCCTGAGGGACGAAGCAGGGCTGGTATTTGTAAATCACTTTCTCCCCTGAACTCTTCCTGATGAATGTTTTTTTTTTGTTTTTTTTTTTGGTGGGGGCAGGGCACAGTGTGGGGGGTATTTGGTTCCCCTCGCTGGCCCCCCTCCCCGGGGCCTGGGTCTCCATCCCAGCCAGCTCGTGCTGCAGGTTTAACTGGGCTGTGAAACCACTCAAGGGGAAAATGAGAAAGCATCCAGTGTTTCATGGGAGGCAGCAGCGGCTGGGCCTCCCGAGCTCCGATGGCAAACCCTCACCAGCCGTCCGCCACGGACTCAGAGACGCCGGATGCCCTCTGACTAGGGGGCAGGAGCCTGCCATACCCACCGGGTCCGCATTGCACTTCCCCACATCGCAGAGGCGACGAGGCCCGCTTGAGATGCAAATAAAAATTAGCAGCAGCGGCAAGCTGGCCCCTCTATTCCCCACGGCCCCAGGAATGTCGCCCGTCTTTGCAGTTAAGGCTGGGAAATTTCGAGCTGACCCGGCATCCGCTTAAGAATCGATGGGATGGAGAATAGGAATGCAAATAGCAATGATGATCAGCACCGCCACAGCGGCTGCTGTTTATTGAGCACTTACTATGTACAGGCCCTGGGCACCCTTTCTCCTGGTTCATCCTCATGGAACCCAGTGGAGGCCGTCCCTGCGCCCCGTGTGAAGGGGCTCCCCTACTACCTTGGTGCCCCTGCCTTGCTCTGATTTCCAGCCCTCTCTCTGCCTGACGTTACGTTACATTTTTACCTGCTGTGAGTGTCAAGAGGGCAGCGGCTTTGTGTAGGGGGAACAAGGATCCCAGAGGCAGGCGGCAGGGATGGATCTCAGCCGCGGGGCAGGGGCCCTTGGCCTTGGATCCAGCTACCCCTGGATGCATCCTTTAGCGTTTAACATTTGATGAGGAGAGAGGACGCTGACCACGCCCGCCCTGCTTCCTCACAAATCAAGCTTTTCCCCTCGTCGACTCACCCCTGCCACAACTCTCGAAGCTCATCTGTTGCTGGGCTCTGCCTTCCATGGGCCGAGCGGTGCAGGCAGCGTGTGATGGGTCCCCCCAGAGTCACAGTGCGCTGTGATCGAGGGTGTGGCTCTTGAACTAGACTCCCTGGGTTCTGCCCTTGGGAGCTGTGTGGTCTTGAGCACATCGTGACACTGCTCTGTGCCCCCGTTTCCTTGTCTGGAAAAGGGGAGGACATGAGTATCTGCTTCAAAGGGTGGTGGTCACGGCGGGATGAGTGCATTCATGTAGAGGGCTTAGAACAGGGTCGGCGCTCTTGAAGCCATCGAGGACTGGCCCCTCGCATGTGCCAGAGTGGAACAGAACATGCCTGCCCAGGTGGGGGAAATGCCGCTTGCATGTTAGGGAAGGGAAACTGAGGCTGAGCCACCCTGAGCTGACCCCAGCCTGACCACGTGCCCAAAGCACTGCCTCGCCTGAGTCCAAACGCTGCCGTCTGGTTTCCCAGGCCCAGCCCTGGCGTAACACCCAGCCCACTGTCAGCTGTGGCCTTGGGAGGCCCTGACGCCTTGTCCCCAGAGGGCCTTTTGCACAGGACTCTCGGTCATGTTCGAGATGTCCTGTCTGGGGCATCGGCACCGACGAGGCTTGTCTGTGATGAAGGCAGACAACCTCCTTGCCTCCCTGGGTCCCGAAGGCTGCCGGTTTTTAAACCATTTTTTATGTCGTCCCTTATCAGAGAAACAGCTGGGGTGGAGGAGCGCTCTGGCTGCCGCCTGGACTAGCCAGGGTGGCGGCTTGTGCTTTCTGAAGGCCAAGGCTGAGCTCAGGACAACCACAGAACTGTGTGTCCACAGCTTCCCGCCCCCTTCCACATGCATGCGCACACACAGACACACATTCATGCCCAGGCTGCACCCTGGCCTCAGCATTCTCAGTCTGCCACAATTGCTGGATTGTGGGCTCCGTGGGACAGGGGCTGTGTCCACTCTCTTCCCCATGGACTCCAAGGCCCGGCGTGGCCCACGGAAGGTGCTAGTATGTGTCTGTTCTGCTGAAAGAACAAATGCACCAGCTCTCTCTCACAGGACTTCAACCGGGGTCCAGCGTTGGGGTTGGAAGTCAGAAGGACCTGGCAGGAATGTCATGCCAGCCTCTTCTGAGCTGTGTGACTCTGGGAAGTCCCCAACACAGCCCTGAGCCTCAGTTTCCTCAACTGTAAAATGGGGGGAAATGGCAGTACCCATGGGCTGTGGTGAGGATTTGATAATTGATAATGATTATTTGATAATGATTTAATCTATCACTGAATCCTTAGGACCCCAAACTCGGGTTGCAAAGAAAGAGGGATTCTGTCCTCAGGACTCAGACCCCAGCCCCAAGAATCTGTCAAAGATGTGCCTGGAGGGCTGCAGGGTCTTCTAAGTGGGGCCCCAAATGTCTCAAGTCCCTACTCTGGGTCAGCCACTGTCCCTGAGGGGAGTGGCTTTGTGGCTGGAGGCAGAACGTCCGCTCTCCCCTGGAGTCGGGCTGCTGCTGCGGCTCCTACCCCGCGTGAGGCTAGAAGCCGGTCATGTCCTAGCAACTAGGGTCTGTGGCGCCAAGACGGCACTGCACCAGGAAGGCAAAGGATTCGGCATGATTGCTTCTCTGCAAACCCTGTTAAAAATCCAAATGCTCCTCCCGGCATGTGAGCAGCCTGCGGCTGGGGGCCGGAGGGAAATCCCAGTTCCCGGAGTCTTGCCATTCCTTTCTCTGATGGGCAGGACAGCACGTGTGCATTTGGGACGACAGACAGAGGCTGACCCAGCAGGCTGAGGGCTACAGCACACAGGCAGGTTGCCTGTTTCCAACCCTGGCTCCACCATGGGCTGTGTGGTCTTGGATGAGTCACCTGCCCTCTCTGGGCTCCCACTTCTTCACTGGAGGCTATGATGGCATAATGGTGCCCATTGCAGCGGGCGGTGACAGTTACATGAGTTAACTGCGGTTGGGACAAGGATGCCCATCACTCAGGGTAGTGGATGGACCAAGTCTGCAGTGGGGGAGGCAGAGGGAAGGAAGGAGGCGACCATCACTGTATGCCGATGGCATGCAGGGGGCTTTATACACATCATTTAGTCGGTTCAGTCTCCTGACACCATCCCAGAGACGGGGGCGTGGCTCAGAGAGGTGCCGCGTTGTGCCCGAGTCACACAGCTGGGTGGTTACACACCCGGGCTCGCTCAGTTCATCCTCGGAGCAGGGGGTGCTCCTGCCATCTCCATTTTACAGAAGAGGAAACTGAGGCATAGAACACCCAAGTAATTTTCCCGAGGTCACAGAGCTTGTACAATAATAGAGCTGGGATTTTAACTAAACTGTCCATAATTCAGATTCCTGGCCCTCGGATTTCCTGAGTACAGGGCTGGGTGCCACCCTCCGCTCTCAGGGTCCATGGCGCACTGCCCAGGCAACCAACTCATGCCTCCTGGATCACGGACTGGACCCCACAACCAGAGAGCAGTCCTCGGCTCTCACTGGGAGGGACAGGAACCTGCAGGGTCCCCAGCCAGATGCTGGGATGGGCATCGGACACCCCTGCAAAGCCACACCCCTTTCCCCAGCCCTCGCCGGGGCTCACGGCACCCCCTGGGGCCGCACATGCCCTGTCGCAGGGGAGGGAGCCACCGAGGGCCACGTTGCTGCCTGCGGCTCTGCTGTCGGGTCTCCAATTCTGGTCACGTCGTGCCCACACCTGCCCGCTGCACGCCGCTGCCACTCTCCTTCCCAGACCCAGTTTGGGGTGAAAGCCTTGCTTATTAGCCAATCTGGGTCCCACTTACTGTGAATTACCAGGCCTGATTGATATTCATGAGCGGACGCATCTGAAACCTCAGTCAGCTGCCACGTGACGCCCTGCCTGGGGAGGAGGCTGGGCCGAGGACGGGGGCACCTGTGCAGCCCTGTGCTGTGGCGCCAGCCCCCAGATGGGGACCGCACAGTGTCCCGGGATGGGGCCCTGGCTGACAGCATTCCAACCTGGGACCTGGAGGCGCCAGCGGGGCTTTGCAGCCGGGGCAGGTGACCCAGAGGAGGGGCTGGGGGTGCAGCGGGGGTTGGTGGCCAGGGACTCGGCTACCAGTTCCCGCCACTACCCCTCTGCCCAGGCCGTTCCTGCCTCCAAGCCTCCTCTTCCCTTTGCTCGGCTGCCTCCTGGAACATCGCCCACTCTGCGCAGGGCCCTCCGCCCTCACGCGCACGGCACCACACACGTCGCACAGGCACTGCCGTTTGCCATTCTGGTTCTGGGTGTTTGGGGGTGACTCCCATGCGGGCCTGGACCTGTACCCTTGGCTCCCCACCCAGTGCAGCATTTAGCAAAACTCGGTGGAATGAACAGTGTAGGTGTCCCCCACGAACCAGGGCCTCGGCCGGGGCCCAACGCACGTCTCCCAGGCCCTCGTACCCCTCCTGAAGGGAGCCGCTCATCCTCCCTGCTTGCAGATGAAGCAAATGCCAAGATTTGGGACCCGGGAAGCAGAATCTAGGCTGGGGGGCGGGGCGGGGGGATTCTCAAGCCTGTGCTTCCGGGTTAAAGGGAGGAGGCTGATCTCGTCCCCAAGGGCTTGGACTTCTTGGATGCGCCCAACTCTCATCTTGAGGGTCCAGGGGCTTTCTCTCCGGAAGCCGAGACTCTCAGGCAAGATGCAATAAAAGTAAATACAGTCGACCTGGAATACACAAACGCCGACGGCACCCCTCCCCATTCCCCGTCCCTTTTCATTCTGAAAACTGCTAAACTGCGCACAGCGGGTGGAGGGCGGGGGGACAGATCCACGGACACTGTTCTAAGCACATCACCCGCCTCACTGCACGGGAGACAGACCGAAGAATCAGGGCTGCTTTTCAGACGCGAGGAAGTTAAAATCTGGGCTTCTCCGAGCAGGAACAAGGAGGGGCTGGCTTTTCCATCTCCCCCAAGAAACGAGGCCGCGCCAGCCGGGTGGGGAGGCAGGGTGGTGCTGCTCGATCCTGATTTAGGCCTGCAGAGCCAGGGCAGCGAGGCCTAGGGAATTGGACAGGAACCAGAACACAGAGAAATGAGGCTAAATCCAAAACTCAGATTTCGAAATTCAAAGGTTTCCCAGGGAATGTGGGGTTTGAAATGACTGAGTCTGGGGAGCCGGAATGAACTGGCTCCGGCCGTCGAAGGACCCTGGGGGCACCCGTGAGACTGCGATGAGCACCATTTCCAATCCGAGGCCAGTCTGAGCAGGAGCCCGAGGGTGCAGGGCCCCGGCGGGGAGGGGAGGGGCTGGGACTGCAGGCTGTCCAGCCACAGGGAACCTGCTGGTGACCTCTGGGTGGTTGTGGCATCCACCTGGCCATGACAACCAAGCAGGATGGACCGTAGTGAGGAGGAGAGAAAGAGCACGGACCCTTCTGGCAGAAGGGAATTGACTCGAGGGCCCACTTGCCCCTGGGGCTTGAGGAGTGCCATCTGGGTCCCTTGGCAGGGCGAATGCTCCTGAGGTCGGAAGACAACCGCAAGGGAGGCTGAGCTCACGTCCTGGCCAGAATCTTCCTGGTTTGGGCAATGAAAAGCCTCTGAATGTCCTGTTTCTCAGGGGGTCAGCCTAGGGGCTACCTGGATGCCAGCAAATACGTAGGAGGGGCCTCCTGCTTGTCGATGCTGTTGTGAGCACGACACGGCCCCTGTCTTCAAAGAGCCACACCTGGGTGACTCTGCCGTGCAGTGAGGGAAGTACCCTGCAGAGCCCCAGAGGAGGGCGTGGGAGTCTTGGGTGGCCAGTGGAGACTGCTCAGAGGAAGTGCTGTCCAGACCCAAAGGATGAGCAAGCGGTACCTGGGGGAAAGCAGAGAGGAAAGGGCAGAGGCGGGCTGTCCCGATAACCCAGGCGACAGATGGGGGCTGACGCTAAGATGGTGCCCGAGGAGGGGGATGGACGCAAGACATGTTTCAGAGGCGTGTGGGAGACTGACTGCATTCACAGCCCCAGTTTTCACCTGTTGCTACCCCCATATCCAGGCCTTCTGATGGACCTTGCTGACTTTGGGCTCTACCATGTCACTTGCTTTGGCCAATGGGGCAGTAGCAAACTTGGCACAACAGGCTTTGAACAAACTCTTCCTCTCCTGCTCCTGTGCCTCACCCGTGAGAAGATGCCTGGGGTGGCTAGCTGGAGGATGAGACGGTGCTGAGTCAGCCTAGCTGAGGCCAGGCCAGACAAGGAGACAGTGCTGAGACGTGAGAGAGCCCAGCCAAGGTCTGCAAAGCCACCTCCTTAACCTGCAGCTGAAAGCAGAGGCATGAATGAAGCTGAGACAAGGACTGCTCAACCCACCTACAGACTCCTGAGGTAAATAGGCACTTAAATGTTTTAAGCCACCAAGTCTTGTGAGTGTTCATTAAGCAGCGTTATTGTGGCAAGAGATGATGAATACAAGATGGAATTGGCAGAGCTTAGTGCTTATACAGTAGGTATTTAAGGCTATGACTTTTCCTCTAGGCATAGCTTTAGCTGTTACCAGAACCATGGGTGTTTTTATTTTCTAAAAAAGATATTCTGCAATTTCAGTGTTTATTTTATTTTAATTAACTATTCTTAGAGATAAGGTCTTGCTCTGTCACCCAGGCTGGAGTGCAGTGGTGTGATCATAGCTCACTGCAGCCTCAAACTCCTGAGTTCAAGCAATCCTCCTGCCTCAGCCTCCAGAGTAGCTAGTACTATGGGCTCATGCCACCATGCCCAGCTAATTTACAAATTTTTTGTAGGGATAGGGTCTTGCTATATTGAAGTCCTGGCCTAAAGCGATCCTCTTGCCTCAGCCTCCCAAAGTGCTGGGATTATAGGCGTGTGCCACCATGCCCGGCCTCAGTGTTTGTGTTTTGACTGAAATTCTTTGAGAAAAATATTTTAATTTATAAGAGCTTTTCTTTCTCCTACTTTCTAGAAGAAATTTCTACTTTTAACACGTAGTCATAAGATGTGATCAATATTATTTCCTCTTTTCAGAATTCATTGAGGTTTTCTTTAGTAGCCTTACATACAGTCTTCTTTTATAAATGTTCCCATGACTGTTTTAGAGGAGGTATAGTTTGTGTTTACAGCAAAGAATCCGATACCCTAAGGCAGAAAATATACATATATACTTCAGAACAGTGCATCCAAAACCAGGCTGCAAATTGCAGGGGTTGGGGCAGGGAATAAGGTGTCTGGTTTAATGCAGAGTGTCAAGCCTCAATCCCATTAATACTAATTCACTTGGTACGAGGGCCGGGTAATCTGAATTTTAACAAGCCCCTCCCCACCCCCTAATACAGCCGGATTCCCATGCAGATAGTCACTGCTTTTTGAATAACATTGTTCTTCATCTTTGTTTCTTTGCTTTACTGTGGGCAGAGGAAGGGGCGTTAAAGTCTCCTGATTCCTTCTGCTAACATCCTTGCAACCTTGGGCAAGGCATGCCATCTCTCTGAGCCTCAGCTGCACCTGTCAAATGGGGACAACAGCCCAGCTCTTCCGGCTGCAGTGAGGACTCCTTCGTTTAGAGTGCCTGGCCCAGAGTAAGGCCCAGTGATGGCGGCCACTGCCACTGGGATGGCCTTGGACTCCCGCTGGAACTAGCTTTTGGGCCTCTGACCGAAAGGCAAATAAATAACGACCTTCTGTTTCGTGCAATCTAACTAGCATTTACGGTCGCAGTGGGGCTCGGTGCCCACCCACGTAGGCAGTCCTCAGCAAATCAGACATGTTTCTAGATTTTATATACTGATTATGTAAGCTCACTTGTCAAACAAATATTCTGTAGCTCAAACTAAGTGCCTCGTGCTGTGCTGCTGCAAGGCACGGTCCTGCTGGAGGTGGTCTCACTCTGACCCCAGGCCTGCCTATCCTCACCCTACTCACTCCAGGCTGCCTGGAGTGGCACCTGTCCCGCGCTCAGGGACACAGGGCAGCCTGTTGCAACCACGGCTTCAAAGTCGTGCAGGGAGAGAACAGGGTGAGCGCCCTAGGTAAGGACGCTCTTTCTGCAGAGGTGGTGGAAAACCACACGGGACATGGCTGTGGGGGTGTGTCCCCGAGTGTCGAGGGAGAGGAGGTGGCTTCACAGACAGCTGGGCATGGCTGCTCTCCTGCTCAGGGACCTTCAGGGGCTCCCCACTGCCCTCAGGTCAAGTCTGCCCCTCAGTGTGGCCACCACTCACCCACTGGGTCACACAGTTCAGAAGCCAGTTATTCTGGGCAGCCCTCCCTGCCCTCCCTGGCCGCTGGCTCTCTCCCACATTCGACTGTCAGCTCCCTGCGGCCAGGAGTGTTGTCTCTTGTGTTCACTCCTGCGTGAACGGCAGGCAGGGGTTTCAGGTTTGAACCTCTTCCCCGGGGATGAGGCCGAGGGCTCAGTCCTTGGAAGCCAACTGTCCCCAGGTGAGTCTCAGGGACACCCCCACCACCTCCTGCTCTCCAGTCTGGCACTGCCCACAGCCATACTGAACCACCACGCTCGCCCAGCTGGTCTGGGACTGATGGCGTTTGACAATATTTACGCACAAAACAAAAAGCACATCGGGAGTTCCATGGCAAGCAGGAGCCGAACAGGAAGGGCCTCCTGGGAGTAAGAAGAGAGAGCCCCTCATCCGGGCCGCCTGGAGATGAGAGCTCGAGTCGGGCACATGCTGGGCCTTCGCTCCTGCACCTGACTCCTGGGCTGCGGAGTGGGAACAGCAGCACAGCCCGTGGCCCAGGGGTGAGAGCACAGGGCGCACAATGATGGCCCTGCACGCAGGAGCTGCCCTCGCTGCTCTGGGAAGGCCGAGCGCGCCAGGAAGCTGGGTGTGAGGCCTGCTCTGTGCAGTGCTATCTTGGGAATGTCGCCCACCTCTCTGAGACTCCATTTCTATATATCCCATAAACTTACCTCCCACAGTTGCTGGAAGGAGAGAGTGGGGCCATTCATTCCTCTGTCAAGTATTTACTGAGCACCTACTACACGACACGGTATGCACGGAACAGGCAGGCCTGCGCCCTGCCCTGCTGGGGCCTGTGGCCCAGAGAGCGGACGGACACAGAACAATAGCATAGGCGGCTGTTCCCAGGAGCTAAGGGGGCGTTCGGTGTCATGAGTGCATCGAATGGGGCCCCTGGGTTTGCCCGGGACAGGGCTTGGGAGAGTCGTCTACGGAAGGTGCGTATTTCCACAGCCCAGGCAGTATAGGCGAATACGTTATTATTAAGCAAGTATTCTATTAATCTTTTACTATTAATACTGCTGGAAAAAAATGATTACATATTATTAGTGCGGCTCAGCAAGAGAGAAGCGAGGGGAAGATATAACCCAAGAGGCTTTTGTCGCAGGACGGGAGGAATGTGTTCCATTTCGGCGAGGTGTACCAAAGGGTTAAAGTCATTTTCATTAAAATTTAAATTTCAGCAGGCGCTCACTCTCCCTTCCCCGTCCTTTGAACGTTTGACTGGCAACCATTTCATATTTCAATCTCGGCAGAACAAATTGAATTAGATGTTGAAACCAAGCTCGGCTGTGTTCACCAAAGCCTGCGTGCTCTGCTCACACTAATCCTTTCCTGGGTGCTGCGCGGCACAGGCGGGCGCTGCGAGAGACGGCCCGCCACAAAAGACAAAAAAGACCAAGGAGGCAGTAACAGGAGAGGGGGAAATCCGCGCGGATAAAGGCCGCTGGAGACTGTCTTCCACCTGGCGCGCGGGTCTTAGAGCCTGGGAGACAGAGCCCATGCCCACCCCGCAAGGAGTGTCCACGTGGAGCGACCTGGGTTTCTGTCCTGCATCCGGGGTGCCCAGCACAGTGGCTGGCACGCAGGGGCTGCCCGGCAGGTGTCTGATGAACGAGTGAATGCGTGAATGGGGGTGGTTCCTCCTCTCTGCAGAGTAGCAGCGACTATTCTCCTTGCCCCTGTACCTTCCTGAGAAGGGACAAGATGCCTAGCAGCCCCCCAGAGTCAAGATGCTTATGTTGGAACCTGAGATCGCTGGTCTTGTGGCCCTCCAGCCCTGTCCCAGGGTGTGAGCCAGCTGGAAATGCCAGCTCGAGCTTCCAGGGGAAGGCACAGACCTCCAGGCCCAGCCTGGGAGTCCACTGGTGCCCTGGGATCACCCTGTGTCCTCTCGCCTAGACGCACTGAGCCATGGGCCCCTGAGACTAACTTTCTCAAGAGGCAGTTTTGCTACTGTGGCCATGGAGTCCCCGCCCACGTGGGACCCCCAGCAGAAAGGGTTAGGAGCAGACGCAGCAGCCACGCCACGGCAGCCACTTCCTGGAGAGGGCTCGCCTGTTTCGCAACAACCACTGGCCCACGTGGGGCTGGGCTTTGGCTCCATGCAAGGAATGACCAGGTGCCTGCTCGGCTGCTCTGGGGCTGGTGGGCAGAGGGGCACCTGCTTCAGGCCCCTTCCTGCATACGCGGGTCTGTAGCATGACCCACCCCCAGCAAGCCAGCTGGCCTGACGCACGCTGGGTGCAGCCCCACGAAGTTGCCTTCTCGTTGAACAGTGATGTTCATAACAAATGATGACAACTACCACTTCCTTAGCAGTCACTGGGCAGGACTCAGCCTGCTACGTGCTTTCTAGCCACAATCTTCTATTTATTCTTTAACAAATCCACTACGCCCATTTGAAAGACATGGAACACAAGGCTCACAGATGCTGAGACCCTAGAGATCCAACCCGGGCCTTCGGAATCGGGGCCTGTGCCTTCTGCCCTCCTCGGGCCCCAGCCCAGTCCCTGCGCAGGTCAGGAGGCTCCTGGCCAGGCACCGGAGTGGCACCACCTCCTCGGCTGCCACGTCCCAGGTTCATTCTGCAGTTTCTCTCCTAGATCATCTGGGTGTCTGGGGCTACCGATGCCCCATCGCCCCTTCAAACTCAACTGAAGCCCCTTCCAGAAAGCTCCGTGCCCCACCCCTGGTGACAACAGTGCTGTGCATCCCCTGCTGCCTTGGGTCAAAGGCCCACGCCCAATTCACCCTGCACACGCCAGACAGAGGCGGTTCTCAAACAGCGCCGTCACCCGACCCTCTTCTCCAGCGAGGAAGAGATGAAGCCTCCGGACCGGGCTACCTACTTTCCCTGGCTTTGTTCATTATTACCTTGCGGGACTCTCCTGCGTTCCAGAATAATCATGATAATCATGATAAAAATTATAATAGCTTTTGTAGTTCCTGTTTAAAGCGATTATTTTCAAGGGGTGAAGGGCTCTGGATCACCGTGACTCTTGTTCAAACTCCAGGCTGTCGCCCGTACTAAGTGCCGTGACTGGCAGAGCACGGGGAGCTGGGGCCGGGCGTGGCTGCTGCGGACGAACGGGTCAGCGAGGAAGTGGAATTTAAACTAAGGAGAAAAGGGAGCCAAACGGGAGACATGGGCGTTAAGGGTGTCCCAGGCAGGGGAGGAGAAAGTGCAAAGGCCCTGGGGTGGGGCCTGCCGGGAGCACGGCCAGGGCGCAGTGCAGGGGTGAGTGCAGGGGAGGTTGGGGGGGGCCTGGAAGGGTTTGGAACTGTGCACTGACACGATCCAGTCCGTGGGTCTGGCCAGGTCACCCTGGCTGCACGTGGAGAAGGGGTGCTCCTGGGGCGAGCGGGGAAGAAAGGGGCCCAGGGTGGAGTCCACGGCGGGCGTGGCGTGGAGGTAGATGCCCAGGCACGAGATCTCTGCGGGAGGGGGGCCAAGCACTGCTGTCCGCTCACAGGTCCCCCTTCTAGTCGGTGAGCGCCCAGGGCAGGGCAGGGAGGGAGGGAGGAGGGGTCACGGCAGACTCAGGGCCAGGCCCGGCAAGTGGCTGGAAGCGCCCCCCACCCCTTCCTTCTGGACACATGGGGGGCAGTGAAGCACGAAGGGTAAGACCAGGTCTCCAGGGGCAGACGGATCTGACTCACGTCCCTCCCACTGTGCGACCTTGAGCAGGTGCCTGGAGCTCTCTGGGCCTCACGACGCTTCTGCTACCGGTGTCATCCCATTTTAAAACAAGGAGACTGAGGACTCAGAAGGTCAAGTCACCTGCCCAAGTGCTCTGACACCAAGCCACGGACGCCGCCAAATCCTGCTCTGGGGGAGGCTCTAGTAGCGTGATCCTGATCAGTTAAGTTGGTGCCAATGTCGCCTGCCTTCTGTACCAGGTCCACAGCTTACTTTTGGTGACTACCAGGCCATACCCCGGCCCTGGAGCGCACACTGTCTAGACCAGAGGTGCCACAAGGAGCCACGTGTGCCTCAACAGGATGAGCAGGGGAAGGAAGGCGATGGGTCCCAGGCCCTGTCATTCCCCAAGACACAGGGGGACTTGGGAGCCTGGTGACCTGAGGGTCTGGGCCAGGTGTGGTTTAACACTGACTTAGCGTACAGCCCCCGCCCCCAGAAGGCTGTGGTCAATGTGACGTCTGTGGGACACCCCGCTATAAAAGCTGGGGAACGAGCCACTCTGGGTTTTGTCTTTCGTTTCCGTGAATCCTCAGGGACCAGCCAGGGTTGCTAGGGGAGTGCCAACCCCACAGACACCGGGAGCACACGAAGCCCTGCGTGGGTTCCAGGCCACTGTGAAAACTGGATGAAGAGTGGAACCTCGTGCCTGGAAAAATGCACACACCAGGGCTCGGGCACGAAGTCAGGAGACCCTGGACTCTAGCTCGGGGTCCCACCCGGTGATCCCGCACTGATCTGAGCTTTACTTGGATCGACTCACTCCATGCTAGCACCATCTATGTGAGGTAGGCACGATTACCGCCCCCATCTCACAGAAAGGAAAACTGGGGCTCCGAGGGGCCACACAGCTGGGAACAGCCACGCCCAGATTCAGATCGAGGTCAGATTCGCTCTGGTTCCTGCTCTTCCCTCTCCGCATCTTGCCCTGTGGGAGGCTGCACCGTGGGACGCTGCTTGCCAGGGCTGAGGCCCTGGATGCGTCTCACAGGCCTCGGCCACAGTGACACGGACGGCTCAGCTCAACCAGCGAGCTTGGTGCTCGAGGCTTCTTTGTGAGCTGTCAGAGGCATCCTTGGATGGCTAAACCTGGGCTTGTGGTTCTGAGGGGCGAGGATGGAGCAGGACGAGCCCAAGTCCCAGCTGTGAACAGTCCCCTGGGCAGACACAGGTGGGAATCCAGCTCAGCAGATCTGGAGGGAGAGCAGGAACGAGGCTTCCATGCTGAGCACCGCGCCCGGCACTTTCCATGGCTTACTGCGTTCATTTCTCACTAAAACCTTATGACGTAGGAGCCCGTCGTCGAGGAGGAGGCTGGGCCCGGGGAGGCTGGGTAACTGGGCTGGGTCTCCCAGTGTGAGCTGCGTGGAGCGGGGTTTCACGCCCAGACAGCCACCTCCAATGCCACACTGCTCCTGGTATGGGGCAGGGACAGCAAGGGTCTGCGAGTCTCTCTGTCCCCCAACCTTCCTATAAGCAGATGGGGGGCCCTGCGCAGGTCTCGGGGCTGCTGGGAAGAGGAGCACGTTGGGGAAACTCATGCGGGAGGGACACACGGCCGGGCTTGGTGTGGGCCAGTCCTCACTGCCCAGAGGACGTCCCACCATGGCTGCAACCTGCCCGCTCCCTCGGAGCCCTTCAGTACCCGGCACGGCGGGAGCAGTCAGTGTCTGTGGTGCCCCCAAGCAGGCGTCTGGAGCCCAGGATGCCTGGGCACCACTGTCCCTCTGACCTTGGACCCATGCAGGGCAGGGCTGCCTGCTGCCCCTATCCCGCCCCGGCCCACATGGCGGGGAGAGCAGAAGCCGGAGCGGCTGCCCCGGTCCCCAGGGCCCTGGAGCCACGTACCCTCTCGGTGCCAGCTCACAGCTGAAGGGTTTGCTCCTCGCTGTCGTTTTCACTGTCTTCCAGCTGCTCCAGGATCTCGTCCAACACCACAGACCGCTTCTTCTTCGGGGGCTCTGTGGGAGCCCAGATGGCACGAGAGGAGAAAGGAACAGCAGAGAGGGTTGGGAGGCGGAGAGGGGAATGACAGGGAGGGAGGGAGGCAGGGAGGAGAGAACGGGGGTGCAGGGGAAGAGGGAGATGAGGATGCAAGGGAGGGACGTGGCGGGAGGGGGACAGAGAAGGGACAGGCGCAGCAGAGAGAGGAACGGGGGAGAGAGAAGAATACCGGGGTTAGTCTCCAGCTTCACCATGGGGTGGCTGCCTCTCTGGCAACCCCAGAAACTCCCCTGCTTGCCCAGCCGTCCTCCCCGTCCTCCTCTCTGCAGAGGGAAGGATTCCCTTTAGAAAAAGGGGGGGCTCCCGTCTAAGCTGCCTGCTCCCAGCAGGTGAGAGGCTGGTTTCGGGGGAGCTGAGCCATGCACAGGGCAATAGCCGGGGAAACAACTGGGAGCTTGGAGGTCACAGACTCTCATGGTGTAGTAAGTGGCTGGCATACAGAAGGTGCTCAATAAATGATGGCTGGTGAATAGAACAGATGCAGAGCTCAAGGATTCCAGGGGAGGCACAGAAGGAAGAGCAAGCAGAGGTGGCTTTGGAGAGGAGGGGCTATTTGACTTGGGCTTTGAAGAATGCAGAGGAGTTTTCTGTGAGGAGAGGGGATTCAGATGCACAGCATGAAGGAAAGCATGAAAGCGTGGGAGGGCACGGTGGGCTCAGCAACACACATGTTGTGGGCTGCCAACACTATGCCTACTATGCGCTACAGGTCTACTCCTCTCGACAACCTCACAGGGAGGTACTGCACTGCTTCCCACAGTTGGGGGAACTGAGTCACAGACAGGCAGGTCTGAGGTCACCCAGCTAGGATGTGGTGGAGCCGGGATTCAAACCCAAATCTCGCCTAAGTCCACAGTCTTTCCACTTTTCGTGAAGTCCCCGGTGCTCCTCAGAGGATGGCAGGGAGCCCAGCGGTGGCAGAGAAGATGTGCTGGTGCGCAGGCCCTTTGGGCAGGGCATGGGCTAGGCTAGCCACCCATCGACATGCAGCCCCTCACGGGTAGGGCTTGATTTGCACAGGGACGGCATAAAGAAGCTGTCCAAATGCCCTCCCCTGCCATGGCTCAAACACCTCCTCCTGCGTGAGGCCCTCCGGGTGGAACAAGCCACCCCGTGGCCCTGGGCCCCCATCTCCCCCCTGGGCTGGGAGCCCCCTGCAGCTCATGGCAGCCACTGCGTCTTTTCCCCAGGGCCCGTGCAGTGCCTGGCCCAGAGATGAAAACTCTCTGGTCCCTTCTGGGTGGTCTTGGGCAAGTGATTTTACCTCTCTGGGCCTATTTCTGCATCTCATCCCTCCCAAATCAGTTCGGACACTGACCCCTTCTCATCTCCACGGCTGTGCCCTGATCCCAGCTCCTCTCACCTCCTCAGGGGACCCCCTGCTCCCCTGGGGACTCCTCCAAAATGTGTGTGTCACGTCCCATCACCCCCAAGTCCCCTGGAGGCGTCACTGGAGCTGGGCCAACGCCTCCCTCCCCAAGACCTTCGCACCTGCAGTGCCCAGATCGCCCTTGGTCCCCCAGGGCTGGTGCCCCCACCCCTGCTCTGCGTCCACAGCGCTTCTCACCGCTGATGCTGCAGCCGGCATTTCTTTGTCTGGGACACTGTCCTGGTCACTGCTGCGTCCCTGGCCTTACCTAGAGGGTGCTTGGGAAATGCCCCCGAATGGGGAAGGAGCGAATGGAGCTGACGGAGCGGGGGAGGTGCGGGGGCACCCGCCTGCCCGCCTGGGAGCTCAAGGCCTGGCAGCTGTACCCATCATTGTTAATCACGAAAAGGGGGAGGGGGAAGGGTGGGCTGGGGTGCGGGGCTGGCAGCCCCAGGCTCAGACGCCGGCCTCCTTCCCCTCCTCACTCCCTGCTCGACGCTCTGGTTTCCTTATAATCGCCAGGCTCTGGAGGTACACAATGGCCTCTGGAAATTGAATTCGTGGGCAGGTAATAAGAGCTGGGAAATAGAAGCACAACCGAACAGGGCCTGCGGGTCTGTCGCTGATGCCCCTCCCATCCGCCCAGGGGGGCGGCCGCAGGGCAGCTCGCTCCTGGGGTGGGGTCCCTGCTCTCCCGGGCAGGGCTGGCCTGGCACCCAAGGGGTGGCCAGCAGGGTGGCAGCGTGAACCGACCCTGAGACACTGGCGGGGGGGTGAGTTTGATCCCCATCCCTCATGTCAGCTCAACCTTTAAAGCAGATCCGGACTCAGAGCACTTTTTCTCCTGCCGCTGTCCCCTGGGCCGCACTGCCTGGCTTCCTCTGTCCTCCCGCCAGAGGCTGGTCTCGAGTGGCATCTTGTGAAAACCTCCATCGGAACACGTGGCTCCTGTGCCCAAACCCTCCATTGGCGCCACTCACCTGGGGAAAAGCTGAGGCCCCGTCGCCTCTCCAAGTCTCCCTCCCCGTCCCTGCTCCTGGCACCCACCGCACCCACCTCAGGGTCTTTGCCCAGGCTGGTCTCTAACTCCTGGCCTCAAGCAATCCTCCCACCTTGGCCTCCCGGAGCGCTGGGACTGCAGGCACGAGCGCACGCCCAGCTCTGCTTCACGTTTTCACTGTACTGTCCTCTCCCTGCAGTGCCAGCTCTGGGAGGGCAGGTTCTTGTCTGCGTCACCTCCTGCTACTCCCCACGCCCGGAACAGCACCTGGCACACAGCAGACTCGCAGTAAACACGCGCGCAGTGACTGACCGAATGAACGACAGGGGAAATTGAGGGTCTAGGCGTATAAATTACTGAAGGACCAACAGAAGCCGAGAGGGGGTCCAAAGCATCCCTCACAGCCTTCACGCGTGTCCCCGTTCTTGCACGTGACAGAGACGTGTGGAGCTCAGGGCCAGACACCGTGGGGACCAAGACTGGTTCTGCCCCGTCCAGGGCATGCTGGTCCAGCAGGGGAAATGGCGAAGGAAACAGATGGCCATACCTCAGTTTCCTTCTCTGTAAAATGGGGATATGAGGGGTTGTGGTGAGGCCGCCATGAGTGGAAAGAGCAACGCCTGGCCCCTGGCGAGGGCTCACTCAGTAGATGGTGCTGGGACCAGCATCTGTATCACTGCTCCTAACACGGAAGGCGTTGATTTCGCATCTCTGTGCCAGTAGGGCAGTGAGCGCCAACAGGGCGGGGACTCTCGTACGCAGGAAGCCTGGTCTATGACAGGTGATCAATAAACAGCCGTTAGGTAAATGAGTGAAACGATTTGGTTCCTCGAGGCCAGGGAGGCGCGATCGCCTGCTTCCTCAGTTCGCAGGTTGGAAAACGGAGGCACAGGTCACCCACCGACTCGCTGTGGGGCCAGGGACGTGGAAGGCGTGCTGGTGGCGGCTAACCCAGTGGCCGTGTGACCTTGGGCAAGTCACTTCAGCTCTCTGGGCCTCAGTTTCCTGTCTGTACAGTGGGGATTAAAAAAACAGGACCCGTCTCAGGGAGGCGGCTGCGAAGATTAACGAGTGCGTGGATGGGGCCCGGCGCACCAAGGGCCTGCGACTCAGGACCCAGGACTGTGCTCCCGGGCCCGGCGCAGCTGGCTCAGGTCCACTGCCAGGGTTCAGGCTGGGCCCCCGACTGCTCCCACTGAGGACGCGTCGGGCCCCCCCGCCGGCCCTGCTTCCAGCGGAGCACCCTGCTTGCAGGGAACAGCTGCTGAAATCCCACTTCCCCGACATCAAAAGCCTCAGTGGGTTTTCACCAAACAAACATAATGCAGAACCGGAGAAAGGTGTAAAATAAATAAACGAAACAAGCTGTGCATTTTCTTTCAGTATTACAGCTGCACCCAAAGATAAACAACAAGTGAATGTCACCAAACATCAATACCCGAGAAATTAACTTGACAAAAAGCTCAGCCGTCCCCCAACAACCCCCCAGTCCTGCCCCACTCCCCCGCCACCAACCTCCAACCACAATTTTTGCATTTCTGGAGTTCCCACCTAATGATTTTATTTTTCAATTAATTCCTTGACAGAATGCCAGCCTGCGTCTCTCCCTTCCCTGGCTGGCGCTGGCGGCCCCGCGTGGAAGGCACAGGCAGGGAGAGAGAAAGGCGCGGGCGGGGGCGGGGGCCGATGGGAGGACAAGAGAAAGCGCTTCACGGGGTTTTGTTCCGGAGGCAGAACGTTGAGGAAAGGCAAGCCGGGGGAGAAGCACATGGCTGATGAGGGAGAAGGGAGTTCTGAAAGGGGCCCTGAGAAGAGGCAGGCGTGAACAGCCGGGGAGGGGGAAAGAGCTGGGCCAGAGTGGAGAGGCGTGTGGCACAGGGTGCAGGGTGCAGGGTGGAGCTGCCAGGACCAAACCCTGCTGCTCCTGGCTGGGCGACCTCAGGTAAGTTGCTTCACCTCTCTGGGCTCAGTTTCTGCAGTTGTGGAATGGCAATGAAATTTACAATGCCCACGGCCTAGGTGCTTAAGAGTATTGAAAGAGTGAATATGTGTAAGGCCCTCACCACGGCGGCTGGCACACAGCAAGCACTCGATATAGGTTAGCCATTCTTACCGCTATTAATGGAATCTGTCACTGAGAGCACAAGGGCAGGCTGCTTCCCTCTCCTCTGGAGCACAGGGACAGTGACACCAGCTGCTGTCAGCGCCCCACCTCGAGCACCAAGGATTTCTCATGGCCCTGGCATGGGGCAGGCTGGACATGCCAGGGATTTAGGCCCCCAGCAGCAACCCTCCACCAGCGGAGTGGATGGGGAGCTGGTGGATACACGTCCCAGGTTCCTCACCCCAGCCGTAGGGACATTCTGCGGTGCGCGCCACACAGCTCTCAGGGGGCCCCAGCCACCCACAGCAGGATCTGCTCGCTCCGGCCCCCTGGACTGGCTCCCTGCCTTCCTCCCACACTCCCCGGACCACCGCCCAGGGAATCTGCTGGGTGCCCAACTCCACATCTCTGGGGCTGCTTCCTGGGGAACTTGGACACTAGCGTCAAGAGGTGACCAAAGGGGATGGAGCCAGGCCTTCCACTGTGGGCTCGCCGCAGAGCATCTGAATTTGCTGACATAACATGAAAAACCCTCGGTTACTAATGTTTACAAACAGGGAGATGTGACACGAGGATCAGCATCTCTAGTTTCTCTTGAAACCTGCACTGAGTGTGGCGACCTGGCCCTGTCCCCTCCCCACCCCAGGGTGACTGACTGTGCACCTGCCGCCCCAGGGACAGGACGCCTTGCTCATGGGGTGCTCTCCGCCTGCCCTGGAGGCCCCCAAGTTTGCTGCTCCCCTCGCGTAAGGCTTCCCTCTGCTAAACCAGTGCCAGAACTGACTCCGATTGCTGGGGGTGGGGGGCAGAGTGTGGAGGGTGGGATTCCAGGGCGGATCGAGGCACCCACCAGCTTCAGACTCAGTGGCCGGCTGTCCTGCGCTGTTGGGGGACACCAGTGGCACATGGACTGAGCCCTGCAGGGTGCCGGGCACCCTAAGCTGCTGGTGCCTCTGTCTGGGTCTCTCCCTCCCTGCCCGCCCACCCCAGCTTCAGATCTTGCAGCCCCCACGGGCAGAGCCCTCAGATACCCCGACGGGCCTGCGTCCCAGGGCTGTTTACAGCAGGTGCATACTAGGTGCTCATGGACTGGAGGGCATCGTCAGAGAGGAGCAGCCTGGCTCAGGAGACCAAGCTAGTGGCTCCTTATTGACACAGGGGGCTCTCAGGGATGCGTCTTTTCAAAACACAGCCCGTCCTAAGAACTAGGCATGAGCTGAGTCCTTGTGCTCAAACCTGGCAGGCAGGGAGACCAGGCCCCAGACCTGCCCCTGCCACCTTGGGAACTCCCAGGAGGTGCTAATCCCCGCACCTCAGTGTTCCCGTCTGTTAAATGGGGACAATGCTTGCTCTTATGACATGGGGCCTTAGGGTTCCTGCCCTCCGTCATTCACACCAAGTATCTCTGCACATACACCACGTGCCAGGCACGGGGCTGGGGATGCAGCAGCGGACACAACCGCAAAGGACAAACCAAACCGCCTGCTGTGGGGGCTCAGCGTGGGACGAGGTGGGACCTTAGCGTTGCCACTCAGAGGTCCCCACCTTCTCTGAGCGACCGAGTTACTCTCCTACAGACAGACAGGACACAGCGTAGCGCCCACACAGAGCATGGCTGAGATAAGGCATGAAAGCACCTGGCCCAGGGCCTGGCATTCGGAGTGGCCAAGCAAATGCTCCAAGTACCAATTGAAGGGTCCTACGAGGCCACCCCAGGGGACCAGCAGTGTCCAGCAAATGCGGCTCCAGGTGCCCAAGTTAAGGCTGAGGGGTGAGCAGCAGGGAGGAGGCAGCGGGTTGGGTGTGGACTTTCTTACAGAAATCCCACCAGCGGGGTGACATCGTTGTCCCATTTTTCAGATGAGGAAGCAGCCGCTCTAAGGTTTTGGGAAGTCGTGTGACCACAGACTCTCCAAGTGGGGTGCTAAGCTCGGAGTGGGCTGGCTCCAGGGCCTTCCTGTCACACCACAGCAAAGCCTAAGGTCACCTGGCTCAGCCGCCTGCCCTGCAGGGGCAGACACTAGCCCAGGAAGGAGGGACTCCACAGGAAAGGCATGAACAGACCGAGGCACCGCAGCAGCCCCCAGGTACCTGCATCAGCAGTTTCCTTAAAGGCCGGTGGTTCTCAACCTAGCTGCCCCATAGAATCAGCTAGAAAACCCTGATGGCCGGATCCCACCTCCAGAGGTTCTGATGCAAACAGCCCAGGGTGGGCCCTGGATATTACAACTACTGTTAATCGCAGTGCTAAGGATAGTGGCTCCCTGAGTGGCTGGACACGGCAGGTGGGTGGCCGGGGGGTTGACCTCACTCCGTGCTCTGGAAGTCCTGGGTGTTTTGTGTGTGCAGCGGTGACTGGCCACGCACACCCCACAGACAGGGGCTGTGAAGCCACTCTGACCTGGACCTGAGATGGGGCCGTGGGTGTGGGCTGAGCCTGGGGCCTCTGTGGCTTGGTCCTGGTGTTCGTGTTGGTTACAGATGCTGGGAACCTGTGCCAGCCGTGGGCATGGGGAGTGTCTGGGTGAAGGCGACTCATAACAGACGGAAAAAGGAAAAAGAACCAGGAAAGGTGGGAAGGTGTCCCCCCCTCCCCTGCGCCAGGCCTGGGCGATCTTTCAACGTTTCGGGGCTGGTCAACATGAGCTACCTATCTCTCTTCTCTTGGCACAGGCCCTGGGCTGGAAGCAGAGGCCGAAAGGGAGGAGTTGGCAGTGTCTCCTCACGGGGCCAAGGCACAACGACGTCTGCACCAGGATCTGTAAGTGCAAAGGCTGAAGGGGCCAGGTATGATGGGGTCAAACAGTCCAGGGGTGTGGGGGTGACTATAGGGAGGGCTGTGGACTGTGGCAAAAGGAAGCCCACCCTCCACATAGATGGGCAGCCACTCCTCAGCCCCAGCTGCCCCGGGGAAATGTGCGACCAGGGTGTCTGGACCTGATTTTTCAAGAGAGGTCAGAATCTTGATTTTCAGGTCAAATCTTCCAATAGCAAAATAGTGGTGATTAATTCGAAATCATTTTTTCGTATCTTGTAGGCAAAATGAAGATCTGTGGCTGACCTCAGCCGACGGCTAGCCGGTGGGCCTCTGATCCATTCTCTCTCCTCTCTGTCTACAAAAGCCCGCTAGTTTCACTCGTGGTCAGTAAACAGTAGTAAAACCTTGTCTGTGTGTTTTCCTTGCGTTTCTCTGGGCGAGCAAACCTGGCCACCCCCCGACCACCAGCCCCAACCCTGGGGGGAAGCCCACCTTCCTCCTGCCCCTATTTCCAGCACTCTGGTCCCCAGGCCCCCAGACCCTCATCCAGTCCGGGCCCGGGCCCTGCCCCTCCCAAGTCACTCTGAAATTCTCCCTCTGTCAGTTTAATCCTGTGATCGATGAGGAAGAGCGGGAGAAACGGCCCGGCACAGCTGGCTCCCCGTTAGCCCTAGCAGGGATGCCTGGCCTCGCCGGCGACGGCTGAGTGAAATGTTTGCGAAACGCAGAGAACACAAGTCAATAACAATTTAGCCGGATTGGGAGCAAGTACCTTCCCCGCACGGACAGCCGCTCCCCGGGGGAAGGGGGAGAGAGTGTGCAGGATATTGTCGGAGCGCTCGGAAATATTTCCAAAACACCGCCCGGCGAGGCTTGGGGCGTGGGGGCCGAGAGGAGGGGGTGACCGGGCGACACCTGCTCCAGCTTCCCTCCAGGCCCCTGGCCTCCCTAGGCACCTCTGCTGGGAGAAGCATCGGGCTCCACAAACGCGGCCCCCGCACGGCCAGCCATCCGCACCCTGTGAGCAGCAGCTGTCACCCAGGAGCTGCCCTGACCACAGTTCCCGCTCCTCGATTTGCCTTCTCTGGATTCCGCCTGCCCCAGCTGGGAGGGTGTGAGAAAGAGCGTGTCTCCCGGCCAATCTCAATCTCTCTCCTGGTGCCACCTGCCAACGTGACGGGGAGCTGGCGAAAGGACAAAACACACCACCCTGGACAGAGAAAGTGGTCGTTTTCGAGATGGCAGGACCCTCCGTGGCAACGTGGGACAGGATCCCTCTGCCCGCCTCCTACCAGGGCCTTCGACACCTCTGGAGGAAGGACTGCCACAGCCAAGTCTTAGGGATGGCACAAGAAGGATCAAGGAATAAAAATCGGAGCTTACAGAAAACCTCTGTCTCTGGGTCCACGGAAGGAACCACGACAAAGGGATATTTTGAATAATAAATTCTGTGACTTCACATACTTGCTTGAACTTTCCTGACTGTGATTTTTAAAGCCCAATGATTATGTTTTCATGGGCAAGATCAAGGCGGCCTATTTGCAAGGGCTGACGTGGGGATAACGGGCGCTCCCGGTCTCCAGTCTTTTGAAAATGTGCCATCCTATGAATGATTAAGTTATGGACGGGGGCTGGAGGGGTCTGTTGCAGGCTTTAAATATCATCTGTCTACTGATGACTTCCAAATTTATATCTCAGCCCAGACTTCGCCCCTGAGCTCCGAACTCATAGATCTATCTGCCTGACATCCTGAGGGGAGTCCTTAATAGGTGTCTCAAACCCGACACGTTCGCAACACCCCCGCCCACCCACCTGTTCTGCGCAGCTTCGGGGTCGCGCCACCGTCCTGAGTGACTCGGAGCAAAAACCTACAGACCGGCTTTGATTCGTCCCTGCCCCGCTAAAGCAAGCCCGGCTGGCTCTAACCTTTACCAAAGATGCTCAATCCACCTACTTCTCTGCACCCACAGCCCCTGCCCCACTGTCCTTGCCTGGACAACTACCTCCATCCTGTCCCTTTATAACGCAGAGGATGAGGTCTGACGGGGTAGGTTAGGTCTTAGCAACACCCCCCACCCCGAATCTCCAGGGGTGTCAAAGCTGGGCTCCCCGCCAGGCCAGACAAGGACCCAGGAGGGACCCCTGCGGGCCTCTCCACCTGCTTGGAACAAGCTCTGCCCTGGGGCCCTGCGCCTACGGCTCCTGCTACCTGGAATGTCCCCCCTGGACCTCTGGCTGGCTTATCCCTTCGAATCACACAGAAATCCTGATCCCAGAAAGACTTTTTCCCACCATCGTATCTGAAATCTCTCCTTGCCACTGAAGAGCTCGCTCTGTTATCCTTTCTAACTTCCTTCATGGCACCTGCTATCCTCAGAACCTGTTATTTACATTCTTTTGGTAATCATCTGTGTTCCCCACTGAAATATCAGCTCCCCGAGGGAGGGACCTTCTCTTCTGTTCATTGCTTTGCCCTCAGTGTCTAGAACATGGCTTGACTATTAGGTGATCAGTGAAGAACTGCTGAATGAATGAATGAATGAATGAGCGGAGCAAGTGAGAAGCAAAGCAACGAGGCCGCCTTTCTGGGGAAGCTGGAGGGGTCCAGGGGTGTAGTTATGATACCTCTAGAATTATCTGCTCTCTGAGAAAAGCAGGGTCATAGTAAGGAATTAGTCACCCCTGGCTTCTAGATAAAGTAAGTGCAGCCATTTGACAAACTTGTGCCATGAGGGACCAGGTAGGAAATATTTCTGGCTTCAGGGGCCACAGGGTCCCTGTCACAACCACTCACTTTGCCCCTGCAGTGCAAGAAAGTGGCCATAGGTAATATATGAAGATGGGCGTGGCTGTGTTCCAATAAAACTTTATTTATAAACACACACTACAGGCTATAGTTTGCAGTTGTTGCCTTACCAGGATTAGAAGCCCAGATAAAGAGGGCAAGTGGGGTTTCAGCAAGTGCTGGAGAGAGAGGGTGAGATGAGACAGGGTTATCTGTGCTGCAGCATCCAGGGCTGTGTGTCCTCAGACCAGTCACTAGACTGCTCTGGGTATCAGTTTGCACGTCAGTAAAATGGGAATAACACCTGTCTCCAGGGAGTTGTGAGGCTGAAATGAGACTACGTACAACCACTTGGCATTACTCTCTGCACGTAGTAGGCCCCGGACAAAGCTCTCTCCCGCCTTCTCTCCTTTCCCTCTGACTTGATCACATGATTGCCTCTTTTCAGGCCAGTGGTGCTTCGAGGCACCTGGGGAGGAACATCTGGCTTCAGACCATTCGGGGCTCCAGTGCTGGCTGCACACCTGGGGCCTGGAGCACGCTGCCCAGCCTCTCGGAGCCCTGGCTTCCTCACCCCTGGGGCAAACGCGAAGATGAACCGAGCTGGCACTCGCACAGCACCCAGCACGTATTAGGTGCTCGATCCACGTCCTGATCACCATTCTGATTGCTGGGTTCTTATTCATGCTCGTGTTCTCACCCCACAAATGGTCACTGAGCACCCGTCTGTGCTAGATGCAGGCCACGTGGGGAGGGCCTGTCCCCAGGAAGGTAAAGCCTCACAGGGAGAAGGATCCTCCGGGGAGGATGAGGGGAGGAGGATGACGAGGGAATCCAGAGGATAGGGGTGTGGGGGGAAAGTTGAATTTCTGACACTCTGGCTGAAAGGGGGAGCCGGGGTCGGGCTCCAGCAGTCGGTTCTGGGCTGGAGGCCAAAGACCAATGGGGACAAGCACCCGTCTGTGCCCAAAGAAAGCATCTCTGGGCGCTTTGCTCGCGGATCTCCCACCCCAGCCTGGCTCGGGCGCGCGGGCGGGGAAGGCGCTGCTGCCAGCCACTTGTCATGCCAGTCATGTCTGCGCTCCCAGCTCCGGAGGTGAAAGGTACCGACGCTAACCACAGCCCATCGGTCCTCCCCAGCTGGAATAAGACAACACGGGGAAGCAGAGCTGTGCTCCCGGCCGAATAAAAGCCTGTTTGCCCGGGCCTCCCCGGCTGTGAGTGCTCTAAAACAGAGGCTTCTGCGGGCGGATTTCTTCCCTACCATTATGTTCTCTCGGCTGCACTCGCAGGTACCATGGCCTGCCGAGGCCCTGAAAGCTTCTCGATGCCGTGACCCTGCTGCTTTGTAACACGCTCGGGAAGAAAAGGACACAGCCAGTGGCGGACTTTCCTCTTTCTTTCCTCCTTGCTCTCTCTTTTCAAACTCCCACATGCAAGGCACTGGAGAATAGCACTTCACCTACCACGGGGCTGCCGAGCTGGAGATGAGAAATCTGATTCTTGGCCGGCGAGGAAGGGAGGGAGGGAGGGAAGGAGGGAGGGAGGGAGGGAGGGCGGCAGAGGGCAGGGGCAGGAAGGGGACGGGGAGAAGGGGAGGGCGGGTCTGTGGCCCACGTCCACAGACATTTTATTCCCTTTTGAAAGCACCTCTGTCTGATGTCAAGGTCTTTGCCTACTCAGGGCAACTTTTCAAATGACTTTCAAAGACCTGTCCTTTGCTGTTCAATTTGACAGGTGTTTTGCAAGCACCAACTTGCAAGGGGAAATATAATGCCCTGCCATTATGCAGTGGCAGCGGATAAAGTGAAGGCTTCCACTTGGAGGGGAGGCGCTGGGGGTTTAAAAGGAGCTGCTTTCGGCTGCCAGCGAGGAACCGGATGAGCAGAGAGCTCTGGACCTGGCGCTGGGCAACCTGAGTTCCCACAACAGCTTTGGAAGGGCAGACATCGCGGTTGATGTTCTACCAGCAAGGAACCCTCCTCCTCCTCGTCCCCGGGTACTAAAAAGCTCCTACTGTGTGCCAGGCTCTGTGTTTTGCTCTGGGGACACGGGAGAGCAGGCGGCATCTGCAGCCAGAGGTAAACATTGCCCGTACTGGGCATGCTTATGTGTCAGACACTCTCATCCTCCTCCTCATTCCGCCTCCCTCCCTCCTTCTCTCATCCTCTCTCAAACACACACACAGACACACACACACACACACACGCACGCACGCGAGCGCTACTGCCCAGGCTTATAAACACCATCTCCCTACAGGCAGCTTCTCCTCTGAGCCTGGCGATTCCCTAACCAGGTGCGCACCTTAGTCCCGCTGTGTCAACAAGCTGAGGCTGAGCGACCTGGCCAAGGTCCTGGAACAGGTATAAGGACACACATTGGGGGACAATGTAGGGGCAGCCGCTCAGACCGGCTGATACAGACTTAGCACAGCAGGACGGCTCAAAGCACAGGCTGGGACCCTGGCTCTGCCTTTGGTAGCTGGGTGCCCTTGGGCAAATTACTTGCCCTCTCTGTGCCTCAGTTTCCTCATCTCAGAAACAGAGAAAGACAACAGCACAGTAAGTCCTCCCTTAACATTGATGGGTCCACAGGTTCTTAGAAACCGCGATTTTAAGTGGAATGATATATAATGAAACCAATTTGACCCTAGGCTAATTGATATAAATAAGACTTAAAATTCCCATGGCATATTTCTGGTCACCAAGACATCCCCAGACTTCTAAAGACCCAAACGCTTCTAATAGTAAAACTGAAATAAATGTGAGCTGCATATACATTTAAGAAAAATTAATAAAAACAAGTAAGATAATTATTTACCCGCTTATTCTGGCTGAGGGGCCTCAGTGGCTGAAGCTTATGCCAGCAGCTCAGGGTGCGAGGTGGGAACCTGGCACTCTCACCCCCCTTTCCCCTGCACTGGGACAATGTAGACAGGCCCATTCACCTGACAAGCACCTCTTTGGGATGTGGGAAGAAACCCAAGTACCCAGAGAAAACCACACAAACAGGAGAACACACAAAGTTCACAGTCCCAGCCGGGGATCAATTCTGTTTTTCCCATCAATGTTGTAATGAAACGACATTATTGGAGGACCTACTGTCATTACCTCCCAAGATTCTGCAGGATTAATACCTATGAAAGCCCATACGGAGATAGTACCTGGCCACCAAGTAAGGCTAACAGATGAAGATTGTTGTAGTAATAATAATAATTGGTACTATTTAGCGTGAACTGCAAATTGAGCTCTCTACCCTCACCTAGGTGCCTCAGGGACCCGGGGTAGGGGGGCACTAGGCTGGTCTCGGAGGCTGGGCAGCCCTGGCCCACCAGCTATCTGGTCCCCAGTCCCTCCCGGGTCGGTGGCTGGGATGTTTGAGAAGCTGAGCCCCCGGGAGCAGGTGGGGCACACCCAGGGCAGCGCAGGCCGCGTGCACCGGCCACAACAAGGGCTTCGGCTGGTGCCAAATCTCCACTCTATGTGCTCCGGCCGCCTCCCACTGTCCCTGAGTGCGGCTTCTAGGCCACGGTGGCGTCACCAGAGAGCTTCCTGCCAGGCCCAGCCGAATGGTGAAGACGCCTGCCTTTCATCTGTGCCCCGCATTCCAGGGGGAGCCCTTTGTCGTGGCCTTGGTGCTCCGGCCTCCACCTGAGGCCTGAGTGCCTTCCTGGCAGAGTTCAGGGCCGAGGCCTGAGCCAGGGGAGGGAACTGGGCACGGACACCACCTGCCCTCAGAGTCTGCCAGGGCCTGGAGGCTCCGAACAATGCGGATTTAGACACAAGTGCGCTGGGTATTTTTCGCCACAGGGGAAGGGCACGGAGCAGGGAGGGGACCTGGGCACGAGGGCAGCGGCCAGCAGCCCCATTCTGAACAGTCAGGGCTGCCATGGGCACCTCCTGTTTCCCGAAGAGCTCAAACCGACAACGGGTGTGTGGGTGGGGAGAGGGGCTGACGCCTCCAGGCCGGCGTCTTGCTGGAGGGAAGCTCTGTCTCCTGCAGCCCCCTGCGCCCCTGCCACGTGCCCTGACATTTGTGGGTCACCACACATGCTGGACGTTTTCTGTGTGGTCCCTCCAGATCCCTCCTCCGTTCCCACGAGAGGACAGCACCACAGGGCAGCCGGGCCTCTGGCTGACGGCGGGATGGCCCGGTGGGCTGCGGCAGGAGGCAGAGCTGCGGCTATTTCTTCCCTGGGAAGGTCCCTGGTTTGCTGCCATTCTCTCTGGCAGTAGCTGTGTCCCTAAAGTGCCCACTTGTACCTGCCCCCAGGCTCCGCGCTGTGGCTCTAGAGCCTTCCGTGGCTCCGTCAGCCCCACACACACCTCCAGGGTGAATTCTGCTCCCTGCTGGGACCCCGGACCACTCACCCTTGGCACTCACTAAGCGTCTGTTTAATGCTCAACTCGGACACACTCGGGAGCACAGAGCCAATGTGCCCCCCAGAACCCAGCAGGGTAGTGCCCTTTCAGAGGGACTCAAGAGGGGTGGCAACACATGGCTGGGTCCTGACACTCAACACCGCCCTCCGGGGCCTCGCCTCACCTCTGCACCTCACTTTCCTCATCTGTGAAATGGGGACAAGGGAATACGCATGCCACAGGGCCTTCTATGAGCACATGCTTTGTCAGTTCTAAGGGGCCACGTGGCATTTTTCATTATGATTTGTGGTTCACTCTCCTTCTAGAAGGGACCCTGTAGATCCGGGTTCCTGGTCTGGGTGAGTCAGGATGGCGGACGCCAGGCAGTAAACACTCACAACGTCCCAGACTTAATGAAGGCCCGAGACTTCTGTTTTCTCAAGTGGCATTTGCTCGTATAATGCAGTACGGGGAGGTGGGTGTGCTGGGCTGGGCGGCTCTAGAATCGGTCTGGAGTTTGAATCTGAACCCTGCCAGTTTCTAGCTGAGCGGACACAGCGCTGCCTGCAGCTGCGAGGTTGCCGTGAGGCTGTGAGGACAGACTCACTCGGTAAACGCTGGCCGCCACGAGTCACTGATGTGCCTCCCCAGCCTCAGTTCTCTCGGCTGCAAAACGGGCTGCTCGTGCCCCCTCACAGGCTGTTTGGAAATTAATTGGAAGATGGAAGCAAATGGGCTTTATCACTATTATCATTGTACCTGTCCGGTCTGGGCCCTGACTTGCAGCTGCTGAGTGGCCGTGAGAATGGCCAGTGCTGCAGAAACGCTTCCGGTCTAGTCTCCCCACGGGGGCGAGGCGCCAGTGCTGTCTCTGGAACTCAATTTATTGAAGGGGGCTTCTGTCCAGCGCAGGGCGGGAGTGCTGAGCCTGCATTCCTCGCTGGCCCCGGGGGTGGCTGGTGGGGAGGACGGGGGAGGTGGCCCGCGCCTGCACTCCAGGGAGAGTCCCTTACACAAACATTTGCCGATGGGTGCATTTGGGCCTGTCGATGGATGTCGATACCGACAGGCTCTCTTTCTGCATGTCACATTTGGGGACTTATCGAGCTGTGAGCTTGCCACTGTGCATTCAGCTTTCACCTCTCTGGTTGCACATTTGCCCAGGCTCGAGTGTTCCTCAGACCAAGATAGAGGGCCTGGCAGGTGCCAGACACTGTGCCAGGCACGGGGCACCCAGAGAACTGATCACTAATGAAGATGAGCACGGCACAGCATCTATGTCGGGAGACACAGGTCAGGTGAGCATAACGAACCACAAAGAAATGTTACAACATGACAGGAAAGTATAGGGACAGAGGTGGGGAGCAGAGGACGGAGCAATTACTGATAATTGGGGAGGGTGTGGGAAGAGGGAAGGCTTCCTGGAGGAGGTGTCATTTGAGCTGGGCTTGGAGGCATTGACCAGGTTAAAAAAAATCAAGGGCAAGGCATTCTAAGCAAAGGGAACAGCACATGCAAAGACACAGAGTCCTGCCTGAAGTCTGGGGGACAATGAACTTTGTGGGAGGTGTGTTGGGGAGGAAGGATGGGTCTGGGGAGACCACCGGCCTGGGCGGGGGGATGAGATCCGAAGGGTGTGGCAGGCTGGGCTAGGTCAAAGGGTTCCACGCTGTCTCTGGAGTTCTAAGTCCACTTGTGGGGGACGTGGTCTTTCTGTACTGCTGAGACGCTGCTTCTCAGAAGCCCTGTCTGTTAGCCCCAAGCGAGGCCAGCCGACCAACTGGAAAACTCAGTCTCTCCATAAAGGAAACTGTGCCATGAGTCCCTCCAAGTCACTGCTGCTTTGGCAGCTGGACAGGGAACAATCACTCCCGGCTCCAGGTTCTATCGCTACACAGATGAGTGGGGCGGAGCGGGGGTTTCCAGCAAACACCCACCCCGTGTGCCCCCAGGTGACACCCTGGGCCCTCAGCCACACCATGGGGATGGGGACAGCTGAAGGGACAGTGGCAGGTCCATCCGGGAAAGCACCCGAGAGCTGTGGCTCTGAGGGATGAGGAGGAACAGAGTGTGCGGAGACCTCAGAGCACTGAGGGCGGTGCCACAGATGGGACTGTCCCTGTCACGGAGCCCAGCTTTCCCAGGCAGGCAGGAGGAAGGGAAGCTCCGCCAGCTGGCTGACCCGTTGCCAGGCTGGCGGGATCCAAGCGGGGTGGGAAGCCAGTAGCTGTCCTCTGGCTGCTGGGCCCAGACCCCAGCGAGGCACTTCTCGGGGGGGGCGGGGAGGAGGGGTGGAGGAGGGATTCAAGTTCAAGTTCTCTGTGATGCTCCAAGTGCGGGGGTGCACGCCTTCGCCTGGCGCATGGTGAGGACTTAATCGACACTAGTTGTCATGAGTCAACTTGCTGTGGGCGTCCCCGTGCCCAGGGTGGGGTGATTCTCGGGGCCCTCTCCCCTCTCCCCTCCCCCTTACCTACTGGAGAAGAAGAGGCCCCACGCGGCCCCGCCCTGCCCACCCCTCCTCATCCTCTGCCCTCCCCCTCTCTCATGCCGGTCTCCCCATTTCTCAGGCACACCAAGCTTGCTCCAACCTCGGGGTACTCTCTGTCCCCTCCTACTGGCCCTCTGCTCTGGCTGCCCTTGCATGGGCGCAAACGTCACCTCTGCAGAGAGGCCTCTCTAAGCTGCCTGATGAGCGACGCGCCCCGGCCTCGTCCGCCTGAGCCCACGGCCCTGCGTGGCCACTGCGGCACCCCCAGAACGAGGACACAGCTGTTGCTCTGTGTGTTCCAGTCACCGACTGAACGGTCATCAAGACCACACGACGGCGCCAAGGTGTGTAAGAGCTGAGTGAAGGCCGTGCGTGGCACAGCCCTGGCAGGAAGTGGACGCCCTCCAGTGGGGTCATGGAGGAATGTCTGGTAAGGGGTGTGTGGGGGGGGTCAGTGAGTGTGGTCCCGGGAGGGGACCGCAGGGGCCGAGTCTGGGGCTCGGACAGAGAGGCTGCGTGGAGGGCCGGTAGTTGCAGGCTGTGGCACCCTGGCAGGGAGTAAGGGATAAACACCCCAACCTCTTTTCCCGCCTGGGCCCCCAGTGACCCAACCCAACCATAAGCAGAAAGACAGGGGAGCCCCCGACGCGTCCACACTGGTCCGCGCCCGGCACGGCGTGTGTAAGGAGGTGGGCGAGCAGATCTGGTGGGGCTGGGGGAGGACGCCCAGCACTGGCCGGCAGGGAGGGCTCAGTGAGGGCCCCTCACGCCTCACAGGCCCGCCAAGTCCAGGGCGGTTTTCGTGGAAGCCCCACCCAGACCTTGCCTTTGCCCAGGGGCCCAAGAATGAGAATCGGCCGCACAAGACCGTCCCCAGCCCCATGCCTACCGTGGAAGTGCTCTGCCGTCTTCCGCCGCAGGGCCTGCAGGGTCACCTCGGAGTCGGCCCACTCCAGCACCAGCCTCCGGCCGTACAAGTGGGTGCTGTGACACAGGGCGTTGAAGGCTCTCTGCAGGGGACAAGGAACACAACAGCGCATCAGCTACAACGGAACTGCGCATGCTCCGTCCCAGCCTCCCTCTGCCGCCCGCGTCTCAGATGCCAGGGCCCAGGCTCTGCCCCACGACTTCCGAGCTTCGGCGAGGGTGCGGGGAGCCACTGGGTACATCTCTGCAATTAGTGGGTTACGTTCCCGGGGGAGAGCGGCAAGTGACGGAGCAGTTGATATACCTGCCGTCTGGGCCATAGTTGGTGCCCGGGCTGAGGCGGTCGTCTTGTTTGCCACGTTACATCCTATCTGCGGAGGACGACCCCATTAGCGGGGCTCGCCTCCCACCCGGCTGTCAGCAGCGGCCGCCACGTGAGAAAGCCCAGCCCTGTCTAGCTGCTGGGTGACAACCAGGCAGGTCCCTGGTTGTCACTTGGTGTCACTCTCCTCTGTTGCCTGGCACTTCTGTCCCCCATATGGCTCCGGAATCTGCCCCCTTCTCTGTCCCTCTGGCCGTGCTACCAGTGTCCACGCCCAGCTCAGCAGCCCTGGGCCTGGCGCATGCTATTCCCTCTCTCCCTCTGCTGTTCCCGACTTCCCATGCTGCCTAGGTCCCTCTTTTTGATTTTTAACAGCTTTACTGGGAAATAAATCACACACTATCCAGGCCATGCATCTGCAGTGTACAATTCAAGTTTTTAGTCTATTCACAGAGCTGTGCAAACAATCCGCATATCAATTGTGGGACACTTTTATCATCCCCAAAGAAAACTCCACACCTCTTAGCTACAAGCCCCTATTCCCCCAGCCCCTGGCAACCGCCGGTCTGATTTCTGTCTCTATGGATTTGCCTATTTGGGACATTTCACACGAATGGAACCTCACAGTATCGACCAGTGCCCTCTTAAACCTCGCTAGGTCTCAAGTTCAATGGCACTGTGCGAGGACACTCTCCACGACTTGATGGACTTGTCCCGAAACACTCCATGGTACACAGAGACTGTGGGGCTTAGTGGCCAAGAGCTTGGACTCTGGGGTCACCCCGCTTCAAGATCTCAGGCAAGTTGAAGAAATCTTCCTGGCCTCAGTTTTCTCAGCTATAAAATGGGAATGTTCACATATGCCAATACAGGTGTCTAGGAACAAAAAAGAGTTAACAGTGTCTGGACGGCGTGGGGGCACACGGTCACTGCTCAGTAGATGTTAGTTCTCGGTACTGTTGTGTTGTCACTGCAGACCTGGCACATTTGCAATGTCTTCCTCCTGGCAGAGAATGCTCAGGTAGATGTCGGGTCTAAAGTGCTGAGCCCGGCAGCTCAGCACTGGAGAGTGACAGTGCAACCTTTGCCCTGCTCGATGGGTCCGAGGAGTGGAGGCATTTGCCCCTCTTGTTTCTTGGACGCCACAAGGCACCGTGTAGCCAGCAGGGCCTGCACTGGAGCCCATTTGACTCTGCCCCTCACCCCCACGTGACTGTTTCGGTTGGACAGTGTCCCCGTGAGAAGATGCGTGGAGTCCTGACCTTAGGATCTCCAGATGTGACCTCATTTGGAAATAGGTAGTTGCAGATGGAATGAGTTGAGGTCACACTGGAGTACGGCGGGCCCTAATCCAATGCCTGGTGTCCTCGGATGGCCACGAGAAGACAGAGACACGGGGTGAACATGCTGGGAAGATGGCGGCAGACACTGGAGTGAGGCATCTGCCAACCAGGGAATGCCAAGGATCACCGGCTGTCACCGGAACCAGGAGAGACACGTGGAACAGATCTTCCCTCAGAAGGAAGCAGTCCTGCTGACACCTTGATTTTGGACTTCCGGCCTCCAGAACTGGGAGACACTACATTCTGTTGTTCTAAGCCACCCAGCCTTATTGCAGCAGCCCAGGGGAGCTAACGTGGTGACCTTGGGTATTCACCTGCCCCGATTTCCTCAGCTGTGACGGGGCCAGCTGTGGGACTCACACAAAAGCAGCACCGAGGGTGGCGCAAACAGTCAACAAGCCAATGAATCTGAAAGGACAGGAGGGAGGGGGGTGCGACATGCATCTTTTTAAAACTAGACATGTGCCAAATGAAAGGCATGCCTTTTTCTCTTCCGCGCTGTTCCGAGAAGGGCCAGGTGTGGGAAACTTTTTCTCCCCCTCTACTTCTTCTTTTTTTTTTTTTTTAACTTTAATTTAAAAAACTCTTTCTGACTGCCAGCAGAGCCTCTGCATTCTTTTCCACGCGGATATAAAAATGCATCTGGACTCCGATCCGAAATGGCCCATTCAGAGCTTTAAAACACACGCGTGCTCAGCTGGCGAGGCACAGAGAGACGGCTTGATTGGGGGAGCCGGGGTTTTAAGATGGGAGAGAGGAATTGGTGGGGAGTCTGGCGTGGCGGGTATTCCATCCTGGTGCCAGGGTCCCCGAGGAGCTGCAGTCCTGGGGACACGGCGGGTGGGGTGGCCCAGAGGCGGCATCTGGTGGATGCCAGGCCCAGACTCGGAAGAAGGGAATGAGAGACCCCCGTCGAGAGGCCACGTGCCCTGCCTCTCTGACTCCCACCGCTGGATTCGTGTTTCTTTCTTTCCCGTGGAAACCAGTTCTCCATTCTTGTGCTACTGAAAGCCTGGGAGGTCTCCATTCCTTGTAGGGGTAGCTACAAATTCCCTCTCCGGACCCTTCTCTGACATCGCATCTTGCAAATTCTCATCTCCTCCCTCTGTGCTCCCCTGGCATTTTATCAGCCTCTCTTTGGAAGGGCTTTACATGCTAAGAGGTGGGGTGGCATGGCAGTGCAGAGGGGGGCTCTGCTGCTGGGCTACCGTGGTTCAAATCCCTGCTCCACCACTTACAAGCTGTGTGATCTTGGGCAAGCTGGTTAACCTCTCTGAGCCTCAGCTTCCTCGTGTGTAAAGGTGAGGAAGCAGCAAAGAACAGGCAGGATTCAGCCCTGGCACTTAAGAGGTGTAAGAGGTCTCACTCGGTGTTGGCTGTCATTGCTATTATTACGCACGCCTCCACCCTTCATTACGACACTACGGAGCAGGAACAAAGCGTGGCAGGATACAAAGCTCTTTTGTGTTTAAAGTCACAGCACAATGTGTGGTTCTTCAAAAATAGCAGAATTCCCCTGCCTAGCTCTAGTCCCTGCAGGTTAATACAAAATCAGGTTGCGTTCCTGAGCACCCACTGCCTTGGTGGCTGGAATGTGGTGGCCTCAAACTGTCACAGGCAGTGTGAGGACAGTGAGTCGAGGCTGAAATTGGCTTTGGGTAATCCAGAGTAATTGTGTCTCATGAAAAGGGTGTAACGAGAGCTTGTTATATTTGAGGCATCCCAGGAGGCAGAGGAGCTGGTGAGGAGGAGGAAGACGCAGCCCGGGCCTCCAGGGCCAGACCCTGAGGTGCTCAGAAGGTTCCAGCCACGCCAGAGGGAAAAGTGCAGGCCTCTGTGGCCTGAGGTCCACCAGCGGCCTCCTTCCTGGTCTCTCTGTCTACATTTGACTGCACTGAAACCCACCCCCACCTTCTCCCCAGAGAAAAGTTTCCTAACCCTCAGCTCCTGGCATGGTGCTCCTCTGCCAAAACAGCCTGCGGGGCCGTGTGCATCTCGGAAGAGTTACATGGTTCTGGACCTCTGCCCCTCTCCAAATCCTGCTTCTGCTGTTTCTCCTTCCTTGGAGTCAAAGGCCTTCTTAGCACAGATATGTATCTCCTAGTTCCACAGAACTCCGAGCACATGACTTCAATCTACTCCCAGAAAAGACATTATTCTCCCATTTCAACGAAGGGAAAACTGAGGCACTGGCCAAGGTCTGAATGCAGGTCAACTTCTTCCTTCCTTTTCCCTTCGGCCTCTGTATGTCCCATCTCCGGGCCCCTGTACCTCCCGTCCTGGCTTTGAGGGCAGCCCTCACAGACGGCTTGCTAGCGCCCAGGGAAGGCTCTGTCCCTCGTGAACAGGGAGCAGCGAGGTGCCCTCCCTGTGCCCTGAATACCTGCCCCTTGCCCCATAATGACTGCCGAGCACCGGGCTCCCAGACTCGACCTTGAACCCGAGGGAAGGCGCTCCACCGTCATGGGCCTTGGCCCGGTGCCGGGACGGAGCGCGCTCAGTAAACATTCCCAGGGACACCGTGGACACGTCTCCGGGCTGGGGTGGGTGGTTCGGTTGGCTTAGATGTCCTGCCACGGTTCCCTTCGAAGCCCTGCGCTTCACAGACCACGAAGGCAGTCGGGACAGGAGCGCGGCCCACTCCGACAGTGCAGCCCCTGAGCACGCGCACGAGAGAGATACCTGGCCTTTTGGTCAGGACGAGACCTGACATGCAGTCTTGGGTGTGGCACTGCTCCCAACGTGCATGACTCGGGGACCTCGTGGGGTGGCAATAGTCACCCATGCTACCAAGACTCAACAGACCACATGTCGAACCCCCCAGCCAGCGCGCTGGAGAGGCCTGAAGATCTGGAACAGAACCCCAAGGACGCAGGAGTTGGGCAAAGAGAATGCCACAGAAGAGCGGCCCCTGCTCTTGGGAGCACTTCCTGACACCACGGATGGCAGCGCTGGAAATCCCTGGTCCCCCGCCCCACCCCTGCTGCTCTGCCATCTGACCAGGGCTCCCGTGGCCGCCCGTTTCCACTGAGGTGAAGTGAATGGGAGTCCTGGGTGGGAGGCTGCGGGGAGAGGGAGGAGAGGGGTAGGTGCTCCTTGCCTGCTCCCCCTCCAGGGCCACGTCCTGCTCCGGGCCCTCCTCCGCAGCCCCTCCAGCCCTCACCCCTCCCTCCAAGCTCCCGTGGCCTGAGCGGGGAGAGGACAGTCCCCACTGCTGCCTGTGCCTGGAGGCTTCGCCATTCCGGGCCAGTCCCTCCACCCTACTCACCCCTCCGTGAACACCTCTTCACTCAATGTTCTTCGTCTGAAGCACCTGGGGGGTAGGTTCTGTTTCCTGCTGGAACCCTGACCCCGACGGCCACCTTAAGTCCCTCTGCCTTGACCTGGGGCAGATGGGTTTCCTACTTCAGACGGCACATCTCACGCCTTGGCCCTGCTTGGAGAATTTGAGGCCCACCCAGGAGAGCTCTGAGCAGGTCCAGCTGGACTCCAGGCTGCCCCCGTAGCCTGGTCCTCTGGCTCGGCTGTCCGGAAATCACGGCTCTTTGATCCCCTCTGGCTCAAGCCGTGGACTACAGGCACGGAGAACTCTGGCCTCCTGCCGCCTTTTCCGAATTCCCCTGGAAGACAATCTGCTAAAGTGGCCCGGGGTTGACAGCTGCAGACTAGACTGTGGCTGGGCCTGGCGGCCTCTTTCAAGAACTGAGAAGGCACTGGAAGGCTGCCAGCACGGCACCGGGCCTGACCTTTCTGCAGCTTCCCTGGAGACAGACTCTTCCTCACGGCAACAAAAGCCCATTCCGTGCCCTTGGCAGGACTCTCACCCAAGGGGCTGCGAAGAACAGCCCAAGGCCATGGCTTCTGGGCAGAGCTGAGGATGAGACTCCTGTCTTTGGAAGTCCAGGGCACTGTCCCGGCCCCTTCTGCTCCTCAGGGAGCTGTCTCTGGCAGAGCCAAAGGGCTACATCTCCCGGCACACGCTAAATTCATCTGAACACAGACAATGTCAACTCGTCCCAAACCCTCTGCCCCCAACGCCCAGAGCTCGGATCATTCTGATGGGGGCTCGGATCATTTCTCTCTGCCCAGGTGGTCAAAAAATAGAGGCCAAGGACTTCAGGGAGGAGGGTCTGCTTCCCCAGGATGTTTGAATGTCACCACCCCGAGGGAGACATGTCCTATGCCCCAAGGGACAGATCCTTTTCCTCCGGGTCCCAAGGCTCCTGCTGTCCTGGGAGCAAAAGAGCAGCAAACCCTGCCTGCTGTTTCTGGCCTCTGCAGGGGGCTACATGCTAGGCAGGGTCTCCCCTCAGAAGAGTCAAGCTCTGTGTGTCATGCTGAGTGACTCCTATCCTGGGCCCTTGGTGAGCACCCCAGACCCACCCGAGACGATCCCGTGGGGCTGAGGGCGAGCCCCTGGGAGGAGCACCCAGAGGGCCCTTTCCAGGCGGTGGCATCTGAACTCCTGCAGACACAGAGAGTCTCCCTCTTGTTCACTCGGCTCAGTCCAGTGTGACTCAACGTCCCTGGGGACCCGCTGTGAGGCAACTCGAAATCAGGACGTACAAACGTAGGACACCACCTCTGACCTCTGCAAGTTCACAGCCCCTGGCAGGAGTTGAACAAGCCACTAGGGAAAGAGGGCCAATGCCAGGCAGACACAGGTACGAAGCCACCAGGCAGTGGCAGTGTGGCCTGGCGGGGCTCCGAGCTCCTGTGGGGCATGCGGCCTGGCCCCCGTTCTGGCCCCGCTGCTTTCTGGCCCTGTGACCTGATCAGAAACTTCTCTGAGTTTTCACTTTCTCGACTGCAAAACGGGGGTGCTTCGACCTCCCGGGGCTGCCGGGAAGAATCCATGAGACAGTGGCTGTTCCTTTAACCCAGCACCTGGCGCACGAGGGCCCGATTCCTGGTACCTGTTGTTGTTGTTATTGGTAGTACGGTTTTCTTTTTCTAAAATTATTTTAATGCCGTTAAAAGGGAGAAAGTTTGTCCAGTTCAGCTGGGATGTTTACCTCTCCTTGGTAACTTGTCCTGAATGCCTGGTGAGTGTGAAATGAGGACATCTGACCTGCGCCCTCCTCGTGCTGATCTCGAGGGGCTGGGCAGGCCTCACCCCACACAGAGGCTTGGAGGGACGTGGGGGGCAGAGATCAACTGCTTCTATCTCGGCAACGAGGGTTGCTCGCTTGCTTGTCTGAGCAGGGTGGCTTGTCCTGATCCTGGTTCTCAGCCCAGAAACATGTTGACTGAGCCTGCCTTGAAACGCGAGATTCAAACCCATTTTCTCTCACCCCTGGGCTCTGACGACAGGAACTGGGCAAACCCACAATTACAACCCAGTTGTGAGTGCACACCCGTAACACGCACACCTGAACAGAAGAGCGGGGGAAAAAACCCGATTTCTGAATTTGCTTCCCGTTCCCGTTTTGGGAAACACAGGACAACCGACACCTGTTTCCAAGTGTAGCACCTGTGACTCGTGGGGCCCAGGGGAACACTCAGTGACCCCCGCTTCTTTGGTGCCACGTGCCACAGCCTGTGTTGAGGACTTCACATGCATCATTCACTCCATCTTCCCAAGAGCCTCGAGGGCAGCGTTATCATCTCCCGTGGTGGGGACGAGTCGCCCGGGGTTCGGGGATCTGAAGTCCCCTGTCCACATTCACGGAGCTGGAAGGAGGCAGCTCTGACGCCACAGGCCACACTAACCACGGTGCGGCTCTGCCTGCCGGAAACACAGGTGGCCGGGGAAGACGCCTCATGGTTTCCTCCTTGCCGAGGGGCAACGTGCCCTTCAGACCCCGGCTGTACTCCCACAGGGCCCCCACGGGGACTGCATTCTACTCCGCCCTCACTCGATTAAGCAAACGTGTGTTAGGCTCACACCACTGACAATCTGAGCGATCGTTTACTGTGCACGCAACACGGCTGGGCACTGTGCCGCGTGCGCCGGGCGCCTGGCAAGGAGGATGGCTGTCCTTGCCTTAAGAAGCGTTGTCTGGCGTGCTCATCGCCAACTCTTCCCACCACGGGTCTTGTTTTGGTGGAATCGGCGAGGTGCAGACTGTGGGTTCAGAGAACGTTCCTTGAGAAGGTCCAGTGCAAGCCCCCCCAAAACACTCAGCATCGCCCGAGCTGGGGAGGGCCTGGGCCATGTGCCCATCACTGCCTCTGCCCCCACCCATGGCAGAGTGGGAAGGTGAGAAATGAGGAAGGTGACATTAACTGGTGTGACCGTACAATTAAAGCCGCGGCTGTTCACCACAGTGAGAACAGCTCTGCCTGCCAACGCCAACCGCCATCGCGTCTCCCCACTGCCGGCTCCCCCCGAGTGTTTATTTAAGCCAACACATTGCTCTGCTAATTGGATAACATTCCATGTGAAAATAGACCTTTTAAAACAACAGCAGTGACGGCAAATAAAAACAGCTGCAACTGCAAAAGTACAAAGGCACGGCGGGCTTGGGGAAGGAAAAAAATAAAGGCGCACTGCATGGGGAAAAAAATCGATATTCTGGTTTTTAGGATGCGAGTCTATTCTTATGTGTTCCTTCCCTTCCAAGTTGCCCTTCCTGTCTTCCTCCGCGACCAGCCTGGTCTGGGAAGAGGGGAGAGAGAGAGGAAGTGGCTGCTTCTAACTGGAATCCCAGTGGCTCTTTATTGGTGGCCGCTCAGCCAATGGGGATGGGCACACCTGGTTGGGAGTCCCCAGCACACCTGCCCAGGTGAGACTGCTCCTTAGGCTTGGGTAGGGCTGGAAGGTGGAACGGCAGTGCGTGCCGTGGGGGTGGCTCAAGGAATGAATGCCCACTCCTCCTTTGGGGGCTGGGAGCTGCCGATTTCATCCCGGGCTTGCTTCCCGAGAGATGTTTTAAGGGACAACCTCTTGGTCTTCCTCCAAAGCGTCTCTTTAAATGGTGAGTCCTTCTCCGGGGGGCGTGTGAGGGCCCGGCCAGAGGAGGGTGGGTGAGGGGTGGAGGGAGGCAGCTGCCCGGGGCCTGGCGTGGAGATGCACTCGATGTAAGTGAATTGATGAAAGGCGGGAGGGCGAGAGGAGTCCCCGAATACATGGGCTTTGGAATCAGATTTTGCCCAGCTCTGCCAAGTATTGCCCACACAGCCCTGAGTAAGTGACTTCATCCCTTTGAGCCTCAGTTTCCCCAACTGTCAAACGGTCTCCTACCGTGCTATCTCCTGGAGTCCCGTGAGGGCTGAAACACACACATGCAAATGTCCAGCACCAGCCCTGCCAAAGACGGGCTGTCAGAAGGTGAGCCCAAAGACGCTGCCCTTTCAGAAACACCCCTGCGGCCCAGGGGAGTGCGTGGCGCTGGTGACAGGACACACCGCTGTGCACACGGTGCAGACCCAGCCGCCCGGGGGGCCCGCATTCCGGGTGTGCTCCAGTCCCTGCCTCCCGCGTCGTCCCCATTCTCCTTCGCTCGTCAACCTCTGTCCCGTGCTTCCCCCCACGTGGGGGAAGGTTCTCTGAGAAATGCCAGATCATCACACCTGGAGGTTTAGATAACACCAGCACTTTCCGAGGGACTGACATTTACCGCCCAGGACATCAGGGGCTGATAAAATGTCCTAGGTTGGGAGAATGTGCCAGCTCATCGATCCTGCTTCCCTTGAGCGCGGCTCCGGTCACCAGAGCCTGTGACGAGGGCAGATGGCCAAGGTCTGGGCTTCCCCTAGATCCGCAGGGCTCCACAGCTGCCACAGAACGGGGGCTTAGTGACTCTCCTGCCGGATGCCAGGGCTGCTGCAGCTTGGGACGAGGCACCGCGCGTGCGGTGGGCTGTCACGTACAAAGCTGATGCACTTGCAGGAGCCCTCGTTATTATCCTCAGTTGCCTGGTTACTCCGAGCTCGGCCACAACGGCCTCCAAGGAGCCCCTCCCTAGGACTTTCTCTTCATGTGGGGGTCTGTGCTTGACCCAGAAGGGGCCCGATGGACCCTGGAGTTGCCAAGGATGTGGGAGGCCAGATGTGGGTCTCCAGGAGACAAGTCGGAAGACCCTGGATCCCCTACTTGGGGCAGCAGACATGGGCACGTGGTCAGGGCCAGCGCCGTTAGGAATTGACCAGGGCCTCCCCTCTCCCATCCTCTGCCAGCAGGACAGACAGTTGGTGCTGGGGAAAGAGCACTGTCCTGGGGGTAGGGATTCCTGGGTGCAAGTCCCAGCACTGGCCTCTCCCAGAAACCACATGGTTCTCCATTGCTCTCCAGCCCCGAGGTGCTACCTCGAGCTTTTCCGCTCCCCTAATACCTGTCCATACCCCTTCAGCCCTCTCTTCTCTTCTGCTTTCCTCCCAACGGAGGGAGGATTGCTTGGGACAGATCTCCTGGATCAAGAGTTGCCGATGTGAAAACAGGGACCGACTGTTACTCTCATCAAGGTACTGTGACAGGAAATGGGTTCCAAGCCCTCAGAGGGGAATTTGGGGGGTCAGTGCTGAATTGAGCCCTGGGATGGGTTTATAAAGGAGGTCTCTTTCCCCCAAGAGCTTCACTGGGGAGGACGCTTACGAGATCTTGCTCTGAGCCTGGGATCCCGGAGGCCCCTCCAACCAGCCCTGGGGTTCTCACTAATTCCTTCTGCTGAGATACAGAGATCTCCGGGGTTTTTCACTCCGTGTCTCCGCAGCATTCCTCTCCCTCTTCACACTCAAGCCCGCCCTCGAGCTAACCAGGTATTTACCACATTCAGAATTCTATTCACTAATACGCAGCCTGCGTGGGTCTGTGGGTCAGTGGAGAGTGCTACCTGTTCCACTCAGAAGACAATAAAGTTCTCCAGACAGAGCGGGAGGAGGGAGGAGGCAACGGCAGCTTCCCTGGGAAGGAAAAAGAGCAAAGCCGTCTTCGCAGGAGAGACGCGCTCACGGTGGGCGCGGACCTTCCGGGAGACCAGCTTGTTTGCTGGTGGGCACAGAGGGCCGGGTCCACCGGGGTGAGAGGGGAGAGCCAATCCCGGAGGGGCTGCGAGTTGAGCCCGAGTGTCCTCGGCTGCCCTCTCTCCTCCTGGAGCCGGGCATGGAAGGCAGGGAAGGGATGGGGGCAGGGGGAGCCGTCACGCTGTAGGTCACCGGGGGGCTGTGCTGGGCTTTGGAAGGAACATCGCAGCCTGGCCTCGGGGGCCCCGCCCGGCCAACTGGGCATCGGGCGAACTCCCTCGATGACTGACACGTGCTGCCCTGCTTACCCGGGATCTGCCTTCTGTTCTAATCACTCCGAAGGGAAAAACTGTATCGACCATGACGTGGCAAAGGCTAGGGGAACGTCAAGGCTGGAGCCCGGCCGTGGTCTGACCCCCGGGCTCCGAGGGCTGGGTCGACTCTGACGTCAACCTCTCCTAGAGGGAGAGAGGACGCTGTGTGGGAGGAGGGCTTCCAGCCGAAGGGGCACCGGCACCTTTGCTCTCTGCTCCCGCCTCGACACTTCTTATTTTCAGATCATCGCCATCGTCACGGTCTATGCTGTCCTCTTCCTGCTCAGAGCCAACAGCCAGAGCGCGCAGGGGCCAGGCCCTGTTCTTAGAGTATCGCCCCATTGAGACCTCACAACGCTATGAAAATATGGAAAATCCTATGATCACTTTACAAGGGGGAAAACCGAGGCACACAGAAAGGACCTCACTTGCCCAAGGTCACACAGAAACGTGGCAGCCCTGGGATCCAAAGTCAGGCAGTCTGGCTTCGAAGGCCGTGCTCTAATGACTGGGCCTTAATAAGAGATGTTCCAGGGGCAGAGAGAGAATCTCCCACCTCTCCATTCCACCCCGACATGATCTCCTATAGGAACCTTCACGCAAGACAGATGACAACGGTTCTCCACCCCTCTGCCCATCCCCTCATGTCCCCAGAGCTCCGTGGAACCCAGTGGAGAAGACGCTGCCCTGCACTCTCTGTAGACAGAGCGTCGAACACGTGCGTCATTCCTGTTTCACAGATGACGAAACTGAGGCGCAGGGAAGGCTCAGTGGGGGCCAAGCCGCCCCTGGTAAGAGCCGCTGCTCTGAGCGGCTGCCCACCCCTGCTGCCCTGAGCCAGCGTGGGCCCCACGTGCCTGTCCCGGGGAGGACAAAGGCCGTGGGCCTGTTGCATGCTGTCCCTGGTGGGAGGCGAGTGAAAGGCTGCCGAGTGAGAGGAGAGGGGAGCAGATGTCCAGACAAACGTGGCCACGAGTCAACAAAACAGGCACTTGAGCTCAAGACGCGGAGACAAAGGTGTCTGGCAAGGCTCCCTGAGGGTCCCAGTGCGCCCTCTCTGCCTGTGCGTGTTCCCAGGGCCCACAAAGGCCGCAGCTGTGTCCTGAGCTGCCGCCTTCGGCTCTGCCCAGCTGACCTGCCCCCTGGGCCTCCCACAATGCCAACTTGCCAAAGGCCAGTGCGCGTGACTCCCAGAAACGCTCGCTCGCTGCTGTCCCAAAGCACGCCCATCAGCAGGGAAGGGCAGCCCAGCCTGCAGTGCGACCCCGACACGCTATTTCATCCTTGAGGAAAGGCGAGGCCCAGAGCAGGGAAGTGCCGCCCGTGGGCACAGAGCTCAGAGGGCAGCAGCTCTGTGGCTACCTTCCTTTTGGGTTGTGACCCGGAGCTGGGTGCCATGACGACAGCGGCTGCGGATACAGCCGGACGCCACATTGGCTGCTGGGCCAGGCGAGAACCCAGCGCCCGCTGCAGGAGCGAAGCCCCACCATGCTGCCTTGAGCTGATTCAGAGAAGCTGCCTGGCTTCAAAAATAAAAGGTGACCTAGGTCTCCAAGGAGCCTCGAGGGACTTCTGCACACACGCTTGTACACGGCAGCACCTGCCTGGGCTGCTCAGAGGTCACCAGCACGAGGCGGAACCCTGGCCACGAGCGGGAAGGCGAGGGGAAAGGCGCGTTTCCACGGCTGCTTCCTGGGTGCCCCTTACCCTCCCGTCCATGCACTCTGCTCGGGGTCCCCTCCGCCCACGTCCACACAGCGTTTCCCACACTGCCCGCCCCTGGGGGGCCACCTGGACTGAGCAATTTTCTCTCAGACTTGGAGCGGCCTGGGAAACCCACCTGCTTCCCCGTTTGTGTCCCAGGCTCCTACGCACGTGACATGGGGCAGGGAGGGGGACAGGGAAACTGCCCCTTCCTCTGAACACAAAGCCCAGGGTCTTCTCCCCCAGGGACGCTGTGCAAATTAGTAGGGTTGGGGGGGAAAAAAAGAGAAAACCCGCACGGGGTTGCGACACGCACATTTGTGAAGAGGCCGTGCGGCTTCTCCTACAAAGGGCCCGGAAAGGAGGGACCCAGGCGGGCAGGGAAGGGGCCACGGTCTCACCTTCGCGTCCTGCTTGGTGAGGAAGTCCACGAAGCCGAATCCTCTGTGCGTGCCTGTCCCGGTCATCTTCTTTGGCAAGCGGACCGTCTTCAGCTCCCCGAAGGTGCTAGAAACAAAACGCAAAACAGGGGTTTAAGGACGGAGGCCTGCAAAGGAGCTGGGGGTGGGAAGGGCTCGCAGGCACACGCACACAAGCACACTTACAAACACACACACACGTGCACATGCACGCTTGCATCAGCTCCGGGGCATGGTGGCCTTCTCCTCCCAGGCCCTGGCCATGGAGCAAGGCAGGGAGGGAACAATCAGGCCGGAGATGCTGACGGAGAGTTTTGGTTCCTCTCCAACGAGCTGGCAGCTCCAGCACACCTGTCCTCCCCTCCTGTGGGGGTAACTGTGTGCCAGCCTTGCACAGCAGAGGCCAGGGTGGGCAGGCCCCGGCCAGGGCGAGGGGCTGCCCGTGTGTGCGAGCCAGGACTTGGGGCAGTGGGGTCTCCCGACCTTTCAAATATTCCTCTATGTCTGAGCTGAGCACACGGAAACTCCATGTCAAGCGAGCACGATGGCAACTCTTCTCCCAGACCTGGCATGTTTCTTCAGCGCTGAGAGCTCAAACCACACGCAGCTACCCCTCTAAACCCCTCGTCCCCTCCCTCTGAGCTCTCTGCTAAGCCAAAGTCAGGCAAAGCTCTGGCTTCTCCTGACAGAGATGGAACCGATAAACACAGCCTCGGACCGTCCCCCACGTCCCCTCCTCTGCTCCCCTCGGGTTAAACCTTTGAGAAATTCTCGGACAAAAGGAGCGGGCTTTCTCAGAGCCTCCCTCACTTTCCCGTCTTACTCCCCACTCTCCAACCCCTTCCTAATGTCCACTTATCAAATATATACGCACAAATTGCTGCCGATAAATATTTAATGTGCACGGCATCTGAAGAGAGGTATTATTTTATTTGAAAATCTACACCTACTTGCGGCCACCTGGGCACACACGCGCATGCACGACAGTCTAGGACGCTTCAGGGCCAGAGACCGATTGGGTAAAAAACACAGTAAAGGCCGTAAGCTCTCGCGAAATGATATAAGCTAAATCCGAGGCGTTAACCCGCAGCCCTGCCAGCATGACCAGGCATCTGCCAGCCCAATTTCCGAAGGCAGGACGGTGTGTAAATGCAGCATGATGAATCCTCAAAATGAATCTGCACGTCTCCTCGGAGCTCCCCCCAGCAGCTCCACTCCCCCTCCTGGCGCCTTCTCTGTGCAGGCAACGAGAAGCACGGCTGGCGACAAGGCCAGCCTCCCCGGGAGCACGGAGAGCAGAGCACGGTCAGTCCTCCCCGCTGGAGGGGGCTGGGACTGGGGACCTGAGGCTGGGCAGGTGGGGACCAGAAGGTGAGGCTGGAGAGCCGGGGGGAGTCGGCTGCAAACCCTGCTTCATTCTGCCACCTAAAGGCCGTTGCGTCCCACGACAGGCCGCCTCCCTCCCCGGCACCCAAGCCTCCTCGCCTCTGCCGGGGCAGCTGTGGACAGGGAGGGAAGGGGAGGAGCACGCTTTCTGGTGGGCTTGTTCGGACAAATGGTTCTTTGGTTCCCCGTTCTTCCAAGAGCCGCTGGGACCTCAGGGATGGCACGCTGGGTGGCAGTGAGGACTGGATCTGAGAGCATTCAGAGCTGGCACGAGGAGGCTGAAGGGCACAGGGAGAGCATGCTGGGCGCTTCCCCAACGTGGTCACAGCACAGGCTGCCTCTGGGTGTCCTGGCGCCTCCACACCCACCCCCAGCCTGCAGGTGTGCTCAGGCCTGAGCCCAAACGCCACTAGCCCTGAGCAGCCTCTCCCGACCTCCCTAAGGCTCCCTGCGCGCCCTGACCGGGGCACTGTGGGGCAAACACCTGTTCACCTCTCTGCCCTCCCCTGGCCAAGGCCGGGGCTCAGCTCTGCAAGAGCAGAAAGAAACCACATCTACCTCGCTCATTACTGGGTCTGCAGCAGTGCGCCCAGCGCCTGGCTCGGAGTGGATGCCTGAAGACATTTTTGGAATGAATGAACAAGCAAACAGCAGCCCTGGAAGGTAGACGCTGGTAAGTTACACCTATCCACAGAGAGTGGTGATGAGAATGAAATGAAATAGGCTGTGGGGTAAATACAAACAGCACAGACGTGAATTATTATTGGTCTTAACATCCCCACGTTACAGATAAAGACACCGAGGCCCAGGGAGGCAGCGGTTCTGGCTTGTAAGTGGCGGGGTTATAACATGACCCGGGCACGTCTGACTTTAAGCCTGAGCTCTCTCTCTCTGCGCACAGTATCTCACCTGACTTCCATCTTTCGGATGGGGACTGGCTGCTCTCAGGAGCTGGGGCCTCTTTCTTCCCAGGGCTTGGATGGGTCTGGGGTGAAGCAGGACGGCCACCTGTGGGGTGGCTAGGAAAGCCCTACGTGGACTCCCACGAGTCCAATGACTTCCCCAAGACCACAGGGCAAAGGGGGTAGACTGAGTCCCAGTTCATTCTGCCCACACTGCATACAAACCCCTTACTTCTGTCCACCGGGGCTACAGTCTCCTATCCCTAGATAGTCTCAATGACCTCTGCCCAGATTTCTTAGCTCTGTCTAATTTCTCGTGAGCCAGACTATGTGCACGTATGCATGAGAGAGAGAGAGAGAGAGAGAGAGACAGAGAGAGAGACCGTGCAGGTGACGTCCGCCTTCTCTGCAGTACATTGCAAGCTGCGGATGCTCTGTGCATGGTAAGCAGCTGAGGGTAGAGAAAGGCGAGGAAAATAATTAAAAGGTAGACAAAAAAGCTGCTGAGGAGCGGCTGCAGGAGCTGTCCTTCTGTGGCCTGCAGAAGTGGCATCTGAGTGCTCGGAAGGGGCATCCGGGATCTGCCAGGGATGGTGGGAGGCATTGGGAAGCTGGCTATCCTGTCCCAGGCAGCTGGAGAGCCTTGGGGAGGTCACAGCCACAGTCTGGGGTTTCCAGACAGACACCTGCACGGCAAATGAAACGATGTCTCCGAAGACCCTCGTAGCTTCAGAAATCCCAGTATTCTCTCCACGGAGTCAGACAAATGACTTACAGTCAACAGTGAGCAGATTTCTTCCTTCCCTCTAAGAATAGGACAAGAGAGAGCTGAGGCTTAAAGAAGAGCTGGAAGATCAGGGTTAGATCTTAGAAGGAACTTCCTGATGTCTGTGGACACTTCCCAGAATGTGCCCTGGCTGAGGCTTCAAGACACCGTCACTGCTGCCATCACCCTGGCTACTGAGTGCCTGCCGTGTGCCACATCTTTTAAATATATCGTTTCCAGTTGTAACTAAGACTGTGGCACTACAGTGTCACTGCTTTTATTTTATAGATGACAAAATCAAGGGCCAGAGAGGAAGCGACTTGCCTACATCCCATGGCCCCAGGACTCAAGAGCCAGGTGAGCTCTTTCTCATCCGGGCTGCTTTTCCCGGTCCAGGAACAAAGCTGGGGCAGTGAATGGCTTCGCTGGCTTGTGTAACTGTGCGGGATCATACGAGGCCAATACTAATGATCTCAGAGAGATATTGAAAGAGAATTAAAAAGGAAAAAAAAAAGGTTGGGGGAGAAGAAATCGATGAAGTACCTTTAGCTCCTTGGAGATAAGCGATGTATAAATACCAGCCATTATTAGGGTTCTTATCTGACAGCAAGGTCTACGGAGCCATTTCTAAGAGCGGCTTTTGAAGGAAGTTCTGCGTGAACCCTCCTCTCCTGGGGGCGGAGGCCACTGTCAGGGTGAGGCCGTGCCGGGCCACCAGGAGCCAGAGAGGGAGGAAGACTGCAGGGCACCCAGGAACTCCCCCTGGAGCCCAGACTCTGGCGCTGGGGGGCGGGGGGCGGGGGGGGGGAAGGAGACGCGCATGTTCCCCACTGTGTAGATAATAGAAACCACAAAGTAGCAATTACTGTATCAGAAGCTGTGAATAAAGAGGGCACACCGGGCTTTTAAACACAGCCCTCCTTCCCTCCCCCACCACGCTCACACTTCCTGACAAACTCACACCTCACTTTCCAATTACTTCATTCACCTCGGGTTCACCAATTACTCCCCCCAGCCCGGCCCCGCCCCCCGCCACCCCGGGAGCCCAGGATTGGCAGCGTGGATGTGGGTTTTTGGCCGGGATGTGGGTTTTCGACAACCGGAGTTTGTTGTCACGTTTCTAATTTCTTTTGAGGTGTGTAGGGGTGGGAGGGGGTCGGGGGAGGAGGAGGTGGGAAGGGGCGCCGAGGTGTTGACTGAGGCGAGCCAATTATGCCCAGTCCTCATAAACAACTCGGCTATGCAAATCGTGTTTGCACACAGGCCTGAAGGCAGACACAATACACGTGTGTGTGTGTGTGTGTGTGTGTGTGTGTGTGTGTGTGTGTGCCCTGCATGCAGGTGGGCCTCCTCCCTCCATGAAAGCTGGGCCCCCTGACCGGCCCTGGCCAGCGGCTGCTACCGAAAAGGGATGAATCATCTTAAGTCTCCCCACCTCCCTGATTGAAGTGATGGGCTCGGGCAAGGAGGTGAGAGGAAGGGAGGGACAGGGATGGGGGAGAACCCTCCAGGGATGATGCCAACCTTTACAGTTTTGCAGCTGTTCTGGTGCCTGGGTTTGGGGGCTCAGTGGGCAGGCTGGGAGGCCGCCGAACCCCCCAGCCTGCAGGCCGGCACCCAGGAGGTGGCCAGACACAACTTGAAGAGGCTGGGCCCCTCTGCTCTCAGTCTCCTCCCTCTCCACTGGGGTCTGCGGGAAGACCCAGCACCCCAGCAGTAGCGCTGAGTCACGTGGGCAAGTTTGCTGGCCTCACTTCTTCCCACCTGCGCTCAAGGCATTGCTGAGAAAAAATGGCCACCCAAGGGACCCGGAGCTGGAATAGTGGTGTGATCTGAACAAGACGAAGCGGTGGTTTTATGATAAGAATAGACTGCAGGCTTCTTCTGCTCCTTCTACAAGTGAGAAAAAAATGGCTAAATCTCTCGGCATTAAGAAGCCTTTCGAATATACCACCCCTACCAATTTTCTAACACATGTTAAATGCACACACGCACACCCAGCCATTCACCCGGTACCTTCAGTGCTTACATGCCCTGTGGGACGTTCAGCAACCGGTGGGCATGAACTCACTAGACCCTTGTGAGCTAGGCAATGCCATTCCCATTTTCTAGATGGAGAACACTGAGACTCAAAGAAGTGAATGATTTCTCCAAGGTCACTCGGCAAGTCCTTACTTACCGCAAGGGGTGAAGTGACTGCCAAGGTCCCACAGGTGGTAATGGGCTGAGCTGGGCTCAAAGTGGGCAGTTTGTTCCCCAAGCCTGTGCTTTTGCTAAGAGTTCACACGACCGACTTGCCTATAAACAATCAGCCGAAAACTCCCTGTGTGCAGGGTGCAAGGATAAAGTCAGCGGCGGGTCCAGCATTAACCCTGTTCTCAAGGACCCTTGCCTTGGTTGGGGGGAGCTGCGTGGGAACTCCCTTTGCTGGCAGGCAAGCAGCGAGCCCCCCTCTTCCTCAGGTACACAGGAGGACTCTGGGATAAAACCATTTATCTCTCCTGATTGGGCCTAGGGCTGAGGGTGCCTGATCTTTGCTCACTGCTCTCCTGCTCCCGTCCTAAAGAAGGGCCCACCAGTGAACGCACAGCTCCAGAGTAGCTCCCACTGGGCAGTGAACGTGGCAAGTTGGCTGCTGCCTTGCCCAGTGTCCTGTCTAATGTCCCCCTTTCTTTACCTAGTCCGCATGTGGCAAAGGGCCCCAGCTGTGGTAAGGTGTACAGAGAGGCCGACTGGACAGCTAGAGACAAACCCGTCCCTTCATCTGCAGGAGGTGATTTCTGCAGTGGGGGAGGCTCGGGAACGGGAACTATCATCTAAACCTCCCACCATTTCTCGGATGCGTATAAACCAAAGCCTTGGGTGGCAGCTAGTCCTGGCTGCCACATCTAATCCTCCAACAGAGGCTGATCCAATCAACCCTGTGGATTTCAGTGGTGCTGCTGCTGTTTCATGGGCATATGCCAGTCATCGCGACCCCCACGGTGGGTTTCAATAGCTACTACTGCCCTGAGTTTTTCGCGTACGTGGCAGGCATCGTGACTCCCAAATTGCTGAACTCTCTAATGGCGTTTGCATCCTTAGAATAATTCCTCGACTTCTTGGGACTCAAGCCTGTGCCCCATCAGACTCCTGCCTTTCCTGCATTCCAATCTTATCTCACGCCCTGCACCCGCCCCCAACACACTTACTATGGAGAATCTACACTGGTCTCCCTTTGTTCCCTGAGCCCATCAAACGTATGCCCACCTCAGGGCCTTTGCACTTGATGCTCCCATTATCTAGAACCCGCCTTACCTAGATATTCCTGCAGCTGACTCGTGTCATTCAATTCTCAGCTCAAACGCCACTTCCTCTGAGAGGCCTCCTGTGGCTGTCCTCTCTAACGTTGCCTCCTCCACCACATGAGCCACCTTCTGTCACATCTGAGCACTTTCTGAAACGGCTTGTTTACTTACTAATCTTTCCTGTCGTTTTGCTACAAACGGAAAGCACGCTCGAAGATGGCAGGGCTCGTACGCTCTGCTGTGTCTACAGAACCCGGGACCGTGCCGCGCACTCAGAAAACACGCTACCCCTGCGTTTCATCACGGAGCCAATATTTACTGAGTTCTCCCTGAGTGTCAGGCCCTTATCCTTTACATGAATTATCTCATATAATCCATATGCTATTGTGGAGGCACAGTCACATTTGGGGGCCAAACATTCGGTCTGTCCCTCAGGACGATGTTCTTACGACCACAAGTTATTGCAAGGAGTGTTTGGCCCTCGACGATCAATACTCTTTCCAAAGCACCCACGTTTATTCCTTCAAGTGCAGTGAATAAATCACAGCAAGCAAAAGGGGGCCTATCCGATTATTTACCAAGGGGTTAGTGCCTGGACGGTGACATTGAGGACTGTGTCCGGCGTGGTGGGCGAGAGCAGACACTGCCCCTTCGCAGACAGCCCGGGCGGAGGTGCGGACGCGGGCAAGGAGTCTCGGCGCGGTCTGGCGTGCAGCGAGGCTTTCGCTCCCCCCGAGGGTGTGCTGGCGAGTGCGCGCGAGCTGCGGAGTCAAGCCCGCTCTGCGCGAGGGGCGAGAGCTCTGGAAGCTGTTTAACGGAGGTACGTTTAGGCCTGGAGTCTCCTCCTCTGTTGTTCTCCCTCTCTCTCTTTGCGGAGAGTGCCTTTTAGCCTGAACTGTTCCAATTACTCACGCTCATCACGGTGAGAGCCGGATGTAGAAAGGTTACCTTCGCACCATCGACGCAATACTCCCTTTCATTTTTGCCCCTTGGAGGCTGAAAAATGGTCTGGTTTCCAAGAAAGTGAAAGAAAGAGGCGCAGAGGACAGCATTTAGCTTTTCTCAATAGCCTTTCATGGGGTCCTTTCCAGGCAAGCGTGACCCTCTCGTTTTCTAGATGAGAAAGCCCAGGATGAGCAGTTAAACGGTATCTCTGAGTCAGAGTTGGGGCCTGTGTTCCAGACGGAAGCCACGGACTCTCCCGAGAGGTGCTGGGTGGGGGGAGTGGCTGGCACTGGAAGACAGAGCGAGCTCCTGGCCTGCTCTGCCCCTCGCCAGCTGGGCGAGCCTGGGCAAATCGACTCCAGGCTAGACTGGTCCCTGGGCCAGCAACACCGCATCACCTGGGAGTATGTTAGAAACGTCCTATCTTTCTGCATCAGAGGCTGTGGGGCTGCACCAAGCCCTGCAGGTGAGTGTGAGTGTGCTCAGGGTTGAGTCCCCGTGCTCCACCCAAGGGGTGGACCACTCAGCCCCGGTCCAGACAGCTAGGTGGACATCTGCACCTAGGACTGGCAGATCTTCCTCTTCTTCAAAAGAAGCCCGCAATCCACATTCTTTTAAGAAATAAGATTTTAAAATAACATTAACAAAGCTAAAATATTTTAAATGCTGTGTTGCCAAATATGACAGAAGCAGTGGGCTGCCTGGGCACCGCCCTCCATGTTTAGGCTCCATTCCGATTTGGCTCTAAGAGGGCTGGTCTACTTCCAAAACGAGAACTTCCCTTACCTCTTATTACCTGAGATCGGGCCTTGGTGCAGATGACAGGGCCTTTCTCACCTCTCCCTCTGGCGCCCTGCAGCCCACTGGCCCTCTCGGTTGTGTTCAAATAATGTGGCCTCTGTGGGATCGTAAGCTCCTTGGGGACAGAGAGGGTCTTGCCACTGTGATCTGCTGCACGGAGAGGTCCCCAGCAGGTGTGGCTGCACTTGCACTGAACGAATCATCGCTCGCCAATCCGCAGTACTCAGACCTAAATTTGAAACTTGGTAGGAATCTTCATGTGACTTGTCACTCAGGTACTAACGGCTCCTGCATTCACCCGGCAGATGTTTCCTGCGCATGTCCTATGTGCAGGCACGAGCTCTGGGCTGGGAAAGGAAAGTGGACCAGCCGTGCTCTGGCCTCCATGGGGCACTGATTTTAAGCTGGTGGTTTTCAATGTTTCCCCACTGTGGTCGGTACACACCCTTAGTGAAATAGTTTTGAGCATAAGTCCCCAATATATGTCCACTTTTCAACTTATAAATAATATATGCATGTCCTGCTATTTCACTATGTATATCTTCAAATATTTAAAAATTAGAAAATTAAAAGGGATGAAATAAAACCTAAATAGAAATGGAAATTCTAATATTCTTCTCCTTCTCTGCCAACTGACTGTCTTAGGTACCTCTTGCAGCCATACACTTTACATGAGAGCGCACAACAGACCGGGTGCTGTACTAAGTCTATTCCACGTACACTCTCATCCTCGGCAATCTTAGAAGGCAGGAATTCTGCACCCATTTTACATATGGAGAAAATGAGGCTCAGGCTGCTTAAGGGATTTGCCAAAAATGTACAAAGCTATGAGATGGTGAGCCAGGACTCAAACCTAGGCCCGATGAAGCTCTGAAGTCCATGCTCCGACCTGTTACGTTGCACTAGAAGGCATAGATCTGTGCATGGCTGAAGGATTTAAGAAGCACCTAAGGTGGGACGCTGTTTGCTGAACCCGAGTACAGTTCTTAGAGAATATCATAAAAATAGAGTTTTAAAGATCAGAGATAACTTTTTAAAAACAACGTTTCTCAGACTTGTCCTGAAAGATATTAATAGGTATTCTGTGTGAAAAAGCTTCTGGGGTTAACTAAGTCTGGGAGACATCGGGTTAAACAGAATTTAGCAAGCTTTTCTGCTGCAGACCTTGTCAGTGACTTTAAGGTGTTAGGTGCATGGAGGATCTATATGGAAAAGTGTGAGATAACACATGGTGTTTCTTAAGCTCCTAAACAAGAAAACATATTAGCATCTCTTAGGACACTGGTATTCCATGGAACCCAGCTGGGAAGTGTAATCTGGGAGATGAGAAAGAAGCAAGGCAGTCATTTCAGAAGGCCTGAGCATACACATTAAGACGAAAGACCTTCATCTTTGACTAACACTCAGGCAACACCTCCAATTAGCCAGGGACTACTCAAAGTGGGGAACTTTTGTAGAGGGAGTTTACTTCTCACAGCAAGGGGCGGAGTCAGAACATCACCGGAAGAACCTAGGTGTGCAGTCAGACCTGGGTTCAGATCCCAGCCCCGCACCTGCCGCCACTTTTCTGAGGCTCAGTTTTGTCACTTGTAAAATGGAAATAATCACCCGCCCCACAGCGTTGCTGAAACCATGGTTCCTGGCAAAAATCAGGAACTGAATGAATGGAAGCTATTGCTGGTCATGCCCTTGTCCATTAAAAGTAACTGTATCGGTGCCAAGCAAGGGACAACTCCCAAGCTCTGGTGGTGCTTTGGGTCAAAGCTGAGAAGGAGCAGGCCAGGCTAGTCAGACCCTTCTGGTGAACCCCAGGTGGTTCCAGCGAAGATCTGAGATAATCAAGGAGCCTTAAGCAGAAGAGGGTTGGATGTGATTGTGAGATTCCTGGAGCCCTGAAAAAAGCAGCATTTCTCCCTCATATCCGCATGTCCTACCAGTTTTGCAAGATAATTAGAAGACACTGTCCCCAAGGAGGCATCTCTCAGCCAGTTCCAGGCACCCCTGCCTTCCCTGGGGCTGAGCAAGCCCATTGAAACAGCCTGTGCTCCCTCTTCCTTCCGGGAGAGGATGGAGGCGCGACTTCTGGCCTGGGGCACACGTTCTGGTCAGTGCCACCTCCCTGCCAGAGGTTAATGAAACACGCAGTGGACACTCCCTGACTCTCGCCCCCTCTGGTCTTTGGCTGCCTCAAGTATAGCTAATCCCATTACCAGAAAATAAAGTGGATAATTCAGGCTAATGAAATCGTTACAAGAATGTGACCAGGCAGAGGTGGACATTCAGAACCAATTTAACACCTTTTGGTGTTGTTATCCTCAGGACGAGAAATGTTTGAAAAGAGGAAGGGCAAAATTTTAAAGAGAGAAAACAAAAACAACCAGCCTCTTTCTTGTTAGCTTAAACCTGGTTAAGGAATTAATCGGCCACATATTTTGCTATTTGCTATTGTCTCTGTTGTGCCCAACATCTCCACGGTAACTCCAGAAACGGCAGCAGGAGATGGGAAAATCCAGGAAGTGGCTGGCGGTGGCTGCCGCTGTGTCTGACTTGCAGCCTTTGCTTCGCCTGTCTCCACTGCTGCTCTGACGAGGGCCACTGGGGGGGTGAACTCCTGGGCCCACATCCTCAGAAACCTCTGACCCTGGATTCAGAGGCTGCAGCTGGGGTTCCAGGAACCTGGAATGCTGCCGTGGGAGCAGGTTAGCGGAGAGGCAGGAGGGGCGTGGCGAGCTCCCTTGTGAAACAGAGTAGGAGCTGGACCTGCTGTCTCAGGGTGAGCCCAGGGTGCCGACCGGGGAGACGCCCCACGCCCCTGGTTCTCGGCCACTCAGGGTGGCCCCTCAGCTTCTCAGCGCCCGCACACACGGAGAGGGCCCGATCAATTTCATTTGTTTGGCTCTATTTCAATGCCCAGAACCCTAATGAGGCCCGCACAGCCCAGAGCCAGATTATCTCAAGCGGATTTGCACGAGCCCTGTGCAGCTCTCCCCGCTAGTCGTGTCCTGCTTTAATTCCTCGCGCTAAGGGTGTGCATCTTCCAGTGACCTAGATCCTCCCAACCAGAGAACGCAGAGGGCAGGTGGAGATGAGGGGAAAGGGGAGCAGCGAGACCTTACAAATGCGGGGAGAACTTCTGCTGACTTTGTAGAAACTCACAGGGATCTTCAGGGGGCACAAGTGGACGGCTAGAAAGTTCCAGTCCCTGGGAGATAAGAAAACTCCTCACTGATGGTCTCTCCATTAGGACCAGCAAGCAGCACCCCCCAACCACCAACGCCAGCTTCCACCTCCTGATCAAGAGGGAGGTGTCCCCAGGGAGACACGAGATCTACAAGAGAGCAGCTTGTGCTATCGGGGTGCTGCCCTCTCTGAAAAGCACAAGACGACACCTCAACATCCAGACACGTCCACATGCTTTTCCAAAGGCATCTGTCTCTATGATAGGGGCCCTCCAATGGTGGCAGGAGCCCCCTGCACGGTTCAGGGAACCAGAGTCCTCTTTGCGGGGACAACAATGGAATGTGAGCCAATGCCACCGTTTAGGAGCTAGGACAGAGACTCAGGGAGCAAGGGGCTTAGAGCAAAGGAAGTCACGTCTGTCAAAGCCATGTGACTGCTACAGCCACCAGGAGAAGTTGTCATCGCTCACTCTTCTAGAATCCAGAGAACTCAGAGGAAGAAAAGAGGCCCCCGCAAACGAAATGATGCTGAAGCCCACGGACCAAGCTTCTGCCTGTCTCCCACGGGAAAGCCCTTGGCGCTGCCTCCTCGCCCACTAAAAACCTGTTCACTTTTACTTTACAAACTTGTTTATCCAATTTCTCATCCCAGAGCAGCTGAGAAGGGCACAGGGATTAACAGCGGCAGGTTCCTAAAAGGCTTCAAGAAGTAACAGCCATGGATTAGACTAGGGATACACACCTTTTCTGTAAAGGGTCAGATGGTCAATATTCTTGGCTTTGTGACTCTGCCCTGCTGCTGCAGCATGAAAGCAACCACAGATAATATACAGATGAGTGAGCATGGCTAGGTGCCAATAAAACTTTATTTATAAAAACACATGGCTGGCACATGAGCCTTAGTTTGCTGACCCCTGGATTACACACACAAAATCAAAACATGATACTAAAATCAGCGCAGAAGCAAGCAGCCCAGGGCTGTTCGGTGTAGGGGAAACAGCAGACGCACCCCAACAGCTCTGACCAGCACCCCCAGTCTGCAGTCCGGGTGCAGGGTCCTGAAGGCACGGCATCTTTCAGGAAGACTCCTGCCGAATGGTCCACAGTTCCAGAGAGGACGGGTGCTTAAAGGTATAAGGCGGCAAAGTCTCTTACTGGGGAAACCCCTCATTCTTCGGCGGTGGGACAATCGAGACATGCTGTGTGGGGGACAGGCCGAGTTGTGCCTGTCTGCACCAGGTGGGAGTGCAGGGCCCCAAAGAGCCAAGAGCCGGACACCTCGACATCCGCCTGCAGACCTACTGAGCCCAGAGGCAAATATACGGACCCACAAACCCAGCCATCGTCCTGCTAAACGGCAAGACAGGAGCAGGGCGCCGGCTGGACGATGCCACCGCAGAGGCGTTCTGACCCGGCCCGCCTGTCTGTGCAAGGCTGGTGTTTGCTGTCACCCCGCTCCGTCTTCCACCTCGATGTTCTCCTCCCTTACATTCTACTGTGCATTTCCCCCCACGTCTAGCTGTTTCTGATCCGTCTCCCTCACTGGACTCCTGAACGGCCAGCACCCAGGACGGTGCCAATGGCGCCTGGCACGCAGTAGGTGCCCAGTGAAAAACATCTGCTGGCTGATGATGGATTGAGTTATTTAACAGATGTTTGTCTTTTCCCGGCTTTTCCGTTTTCTGGCCCCTCTCGCGAGCAGGTTCTCAATACTAGCAACAGGACACAGAGAGTAGGAAGGAAGTGGCGTTTGCTGAGTGCAGGCCGCGTGGCACACGCTGCACCGAGTGCCTTCCTTCACGCCCGGTGCAGCCCCCCAGGTGGCAGCACTGCCATGGTGCGTGTGTGACACTGAAACGTCTTGTCTGAGGTCACAGGACTCATGTCCAGGTCTGTCTGACTGTGGACGTGACTTCCGACTTTGCCACACCATTTTGGGCAGAGTAACTGACTTCTGCCCTTGAACTCAGTCCTCAGGCTCTAGCTGGAGTCCGCCAGCCACCGGGGAGCTGCCGGGCAAATTACGGAGGAAGCGGAAAAGAGGCTGAGGAGATGATGGCAGATAGGGAGAGCCGTCTCTGAAGAGCTCAGCACTCCAGAGGTTTCTGACACCTGCCAAGAGAAGGAACACTCCAGACCCTCCACAGCTTTCGAAAGCCCACTACGGATGCTCCCCACACACTTGGCAAGAGTTGTAAGCATCTATCTGGCCCTACTCATGGTTGGGAAGAGGCAGAGGGCATGGTCACTGTCTCCCTGGGAAGTCCCAGACCAAGACGTCACAGCTGGGAGGTGCCCACTCTTCCAGACCAGTGGGGCACATCTCAGATAACTGAGTAGCTTCGCTCCATGAGCTTCCTGAGAGAGCCAGGCCTATTATCAACCAGGGACAACAGCCAAGACACCGCTGCAGAAGGTGCAAGAGGCAAGTCCACAGGTGGCCCATTCGATGGAAGGCCTTGGAGGACCTCCCAGGAACATCCCAGAGATAGGACGCAGTGCGGCGGTGGGTGATGCATGCTTCTGAACCTGCCAGCTCGCAGAAGGGGGAGAACCACTCACCCCGCTGGGACAAATATTATTTTTGAAAGTCCGGAAAAGAAAACAACCATTAAACAACTCGAGCTCAAGATGGCTGGTGAGTTTTAAGATGCAGGGAAGGCTGGACTGGATTTGTGAGATGGGCCATTTGTTTGGGGCCAAATAAACCGACACAGAACTGGATGCAATTACAAAAGGGGACGGAGAAGTTCAAAATCAGATGGTCCATCAGAAGCTGAGAGCCAAAGGGGTCTAACTGGAGTCCATGCGTGGGCTGGAGTCCAGGAGAGAGAGAACGGGCTCTGGGGGGCTGGATCGCGGTGGCTATCAGGAAAGACAGAGCGCCGGAGTCAGTGAGTGCAAATGTGAAAGCCAGGGCTGGTATTGCCCTTGGAAATCCTGGTGTCTGTAGGTGGGAGGCTATTTTCTTGATAAAAAACCCATTTAGGACCAGATGGAATTTGGGGTATGGGCAAACCCGGGGAGCTTGAGGCAGAAGTAAAGAGAAAGAAGAGAAAAACCAGCAGTCAGGAGGCCCCTCTGCAACAATCACTGTTGATCTCGCGAGTGAGTTAAAGAGCATCATCTGCAAAGTTCGCGAGACGGGAAAAGTAAATTACCGTGTCTCTGGCGACGCACAAAGCCCTGGATGTGCGTCACCTCCCGCCGCCTCTCTGTGCGCAGGGGAGGGGATGTTTGTGTGAATCCTGGCCTCCCCCGTCCTCACCTCCCCACTCCGCTCCATTTGGAGGATGAGCAAGTGTGGCCACAGCTTTTTTTGAGGTGCAGCCAGTATTCCAGCAGGCCCGTGGTGACGTGCGCCTTGGCGTGGGCGTGGGGAATTGTCGTTAGAGGAACATAATCAAAAGGTTTTCATGCCCTCATGGGGCAGGGTGGGAGATAATTAAAACCAGACTGGGTTTCTCTGGCTGGATTCAAGCCCCTGTGAAACAAAAATTCCACCTGGATCAGACATGGCGTTTCCGACCCCCCGGTGGGAAGCTGCTCTACCAACAGCCGGGGACAGTTTGCAACCCACGTAGGGCGCGGCGCCCACTTGCACAGGGAGAGGAGGGAGGTTTGGAGGCACAGGTGGGTGTGGGGGGTTCGCGGATGCCAGCCTGGGAGTCCAGCTCTCTCTGCTCCACTAGACCTCAGCTTCCCCATCTGCAAACGGGGATAATGGCCCCGCATTCAGCAGAGCTGTTCTGAGGCTTAAAAGAGACAGCAAGTCTGAGGCACTGAACACAGAGCGGGGCCATAGCAAGCACCTAATGAGTAAAATGGACAAGTAAGTGAAAGAGTGGCAGAATGAACATCGGGACTGCATGTGGGGTAGGTTGAGAATCCCCCATCCCCCGGAACAAAGTGGTCTGACATTCGTGCTCTCTCCCGGTCCTCAGAGCCAGTGACGGGCCAGGGCCGGGACCCCACTGTGCAGACGAGGAGCGGGACAGCGTCTGCCCCTGCCTGCATGCAAACTGCCAAGCCACTGGGACGAGACTTGCAGACCACAGACCAACGCCCCACTCCCGCCATGGGCTACCCCTGTGGCCACGAGGATGCGCCGCTTGTCTCACTCTCTCCAATTGACAGCAGGGAAGCTCTTCTTGGGTGTGGTTTGTACACTGGAATTCTGGGGGTGATTTCACTTAAAACGAGGTTTCTGCTGGGGAGAGAAACCTCCTCTGCTACGCTTGTGACCATGGTGATCACGTACCATGAAAGCCCACAGGCTGGAACCATGGTGTCCCAAGAACTTGTACTGACAGTACATTGGGGTGGGGCCAGTTACTGTGGAAGAGCCATTACTCGATCACCAAGTATCCATGGCCACGGGCAGGTAGGTGGACTCAGGAGGAGCCATGTGGCCAGATGTGGCCTATGAGGTGACGGCACAGGCTTGGGTGCGGCTCTGCAGCCCTCTCCTCCCCTGCCGCAGCGAGACCCGGGGCCCCGAGTGACTGCGGAGTGGAGCCCACCCCTGACCCCCGCTGGACGTGCACGTGCACGGTAGCCCTGGCAAGCTGCTAAGGTTCGGGGCTAAGTTGTTACAGCAGCGTATCTAGTCCCCCCGATTAACGCGGTTCTCAGGAAGGGAGCGTTTGGGGGAGGGACGGGGTGGGCCAGGAGCAGGCAGCAAGGAAAGCAGCCGAAAAGCGAAAGGACAGCAGCCCCTCGGGCGAGCACTCACAAAGGTCAGTCTTCAGAATGCAAGTCTGGCTTGGCTCCCTGTGCAGTGGCGAAGCACCTACTGTGTGCAGGCGCTGTGCGAGGCCTCACTCCCACTTTCTAAGGTGCTTTAGCATGTTATGCTACTTAGGATAGCAATTCCCATTTTAACTGATAAAGAGGAAAAAGGGACTGGTTGTTTTAGATCGGGGGTCAGCAAACGCCGGCCCACGGGCTGAATTTGGCCTACTAAGTATTCCGGGTAAATAAAATTTCACTGGAGCACAGCTACGCCCATTCCCTTCCGGCTTGTCCAGGGCTGCTTCCAAGCTGTAAGGGCAGGGTTGAGTGTCTTGACAGAGACTGTAGGCCCATGAACTCTCTGGCCTTTACAGAAAGGCTGACGACCCTTGTCCTAGACCCATCTCATCCCCACCCAAACCCACTCTGCCCTGAGGCATCACACCGCCTCTGTCCTCCCAGCTCGGGGCCTCCTCCCTGCCACCAGGTCCTGACCATGTCAGCCTGAGAACCAGGTGTCTCTACCCCTCGCTCCCTGAGTTATTTGTTTTCCTTAATCAGGGACTCACGGGGCACTTATTAGAGGCTGTGAGAAGATCCGAGTCAATTGGTAATTAGGGAGGTTTGCAGAAAGCCTCATTAGGCCTCGCCACCTCTGCCTCCCGATGTGTCATTTACCTGAGGGGCCTTAATGAGGGGACCGTTTCCAGGGAGCTCACCCTCACAGACGGCTGAACCTGGCATCGGCCACAGCGGCCCCCAGGCCAGCGCTTCTCTGCAGTGACCAGGAGAGGGGACGGCCTATCTTCCACCCTGCCCAGGGAGGGACAAGACATGGTGCCCAGAGGGAAGAAGGTGCCCCCTTCTCCCAGCCACACCCCCCCAACTCAGCAAACACACCAAGGCACAGGGACTGAAGGACAGCAGTCCACGGTCACGGCACAGAGGCTCGACGTTAGGAAACTACCCCCCAAACTGGACCAGCACCAAGACACGCAACTAAGTGAAAAGAAGAAAAAGCTAGGTGCTGAAGAGTTAAAAAAAAAAAACAAAAAACAAAAAAGAAAGACAGAAAGAAAAGGGCTGCGGAGGAGCATACATGTGCGCGGAGTGTCAGTTCTGGAGTGGCCGCGCCGGCTGCTGTGGCAGACAGCACTAAGACCCGGGACTTGTGCCCATCCCCCGCCATTGTGGACTGTGGCTGCAGCTGGCGTGGGCAGTTCTGGGAGGGCTCGGCGTCCCTGCCCCTGCCTGGGTCCCACCCCTGTGCCCCCAGAGCTCGCTCAACCCACAGCGCAGGGAAGTAAAGCCCGGACGTCAGTGCTCACTGGCGCCCACCAGAGCACAGGACAGGGGGACCACTCTGGACGGCACCCGCACATCTCTCGTGCGTCACGTCATGCTCACGGCAGGGGCCACGACGACACACCTGTGTGTGGATCGCTCCTCCCCCGGCCTGCTCTTCCCGCTCCCTGGGGTCAGGTGCCAACACACTTGTACCGAAGTCCTTCCCTTAGGCTCTGGTTTGGGACAGCTGAATTACGTTTAGCACTTATTCTAGACATTTTTACTGCTTTTACATTACATACATGTTTTCTATAAAAATAATATTAACGTATATATTTTTTTAAAGTGGGTAAAAAAGACCCATTGACATCTCGAACCCTGGCCCCGTCAACCACGGTTGAATGGCTACTTCATTCCTTCCTCCTATGACTTTAGTGCCAAGAAAAAAATGTTCTGCCTTGATCCCTGTATTCGCGGCACCCAGTAGAACCACTTGTTTCCCTTATTCCCTAGGCTTCCAGGAAGCTCAGGCTACATCCAGTATTCCATTGCAGGAA
>RJWJ010005852.1:0-65773 GCA_004363605.1 Indri indri
TGTTTCCACATCTTTGCAATTGTGAATTGTGCTGCTATAAACATTCGGGTGCAGGTGTCTTTTTTATAGAGTGTCTTTTGTTCTTTTGGGTAGATGCCCAGTAATGGGATTGCTGGATCAAATGGTAATTCTACTTGTATCTCTTTAAGGTATCTCCATATTGCTTTCCACAGAGGTTGCACTAGTTTGCAGTCCCACCGGCAGTGTATGAGTGTTCCTATCTCTCCGCATCCACACCAACATTTATTGTTTTGGGACTTTTTGATAAAGGCCAGTCTCACTGGAGATAGGTGATATCTCATTGTGGTTTTGATTTGCATTTCCCTGATGATTAGAGATGTTGAGCATCCCTGTCGGCCTTTCTGCTACTTCCTACACTCCTCAAATATTAATATAATGGAGAGCTGGAATCTAGAGAAGATCCAGACAAAAGTAGATGAAGTCTGATCATTTCAGCCACTTGTGTGAACAGACTCACACTCCCACACGTGGCAAGTCTGGAAAACCACACACAAGGCGAAGGCTGAGGCTCTGCCTCTAGACACCCCGGGCTGGGAGGAGTCAGTGGCCACCACTGTGTTCCGTGCTGTCATGACACAGCACAGGAAATTACAAAGATGTCAATGTCATTGTTAAAAAACTCTGAATATGTTCTACTCACAGGACTGGTTTAGATTGGCTATCTTATCCTTTTGGGAGATTCCTTGATGTTGAGTCTGGCAGGCCCCTGTGCAATCTATACTCCAGGTCCCAACAGAGAGTTAAGTCACACAGCAACAGCATTTAAGATATATGCAACAAGTTCTTCTTTTAAAATCTAGACACTCATACAAAATCCCAAGGGCTCTCCATTGCCATTACAAATGTCATGTGCATTCACTGGTCAATCTTTCTACACTCTCAGCTCAGCCCACTTTTTCAGCCTTATGTCCCACGTGCTCCCCGACAGACTACTCGGTACTGCAGCCACACCAGGCCTTCTTCCTTGCCCTTCCTCCCAGAATTTCCTTCCTCCATCAAAGCCATCTCCCTTTGCTGATTGCTGCACTCTTATTCATCCTGTAAACCCATCTAAATCTTTCTCCAAGAAGTCTTTTTCCTCCCCTGACCACCTTCTCCGCAAAACTCCCAAAGTATTTCTTTTGTATCTATTTTATGGTTCTGATGCTCTTAAACATCAAATTGTATTAATATCAGCAATTTCCTTAATTAGGAACTAAGCTCTGCTTCCAGCCATATAGAAAGCAAAACAAAAAGATCTGAGTCCCCAACACCCTGGGGATAAAAGACTTTCACACTCTCTTCTACTCACACAGTTGTAATTCAGCTTCATTTTTGGTCTTAATAAAAAGCATTTGCAATGTTGCTAGTGTTCCTCTGGGCCTATCAACATTTTTACTCCAAACACATCAGCTGCAAAATATTGGAGCCCTACTTGGAGAAAGAACAAGAAAGCCAGCTATGCTTCAAGCCAACAGCCAGAAGTGGGAGCCGAGACCCCGCTCGGAGCAAGCTGCCCAGCACCTGGGTGGGCATGTGCAACTCAATACAGGCAGAACCAAACCAGTGAAATGAAAGGGGGGAGAGAGGATGTTTTTATTCTTTTCCAAAAGGGTCCCCAATGTTACATATAAAGCCCCATGAACGATTTCACAGCTTGAATCAAGAAGCGGAAAGCACGGTGATGTCGAGACCCTCCACTGCTCCCGTGGCCCCAAGCAGTCCCTGGGCCTCCACTTCACAGTCACAGCAGGCAAAGCCACTACACCAGGTGAAAGTTGGACGCCTTCACCACCTCCTAGCTGCCTAGGGGGACAATTAAATTAAAAACATAATGACTTTACACCAGAAGGAAGTTTATCCAAGCCACACATGAAAAGCAGAATCCTGATTTCATAGTCACACCTCCGTACTCCATGGTCAAGAACCAAACAGTTGTGCAAAGTAGAGAACAATGAGAAAGTCATGAATTCGTGTGTCTGTTTCCCGGCAACCTTTTGCTGATTTAAAGAATGGCTGCTGTTTCTGAAGATATTAGTATCTAAGAAATGAGGATGCATTTGGATTTCACACATTCTTATTTTACAGCAGGAACCCTTGATAAGGTAGAAGTTTTCGTGAAAGCTGAAAAATCATTAGCTTTGACAATAGAAGACCCGGGAGTCATGAATATGCTAATGGCTTTTCCCTGTATGGCCTTGCGGTATTGAGGTTTTTGCCCCAAAGTGTACGTCGGCAGGAATCCCTGCTTTACATGAAACAAGCAGGATGAATCGCAGATGTTAGGGGAGGGCCCCATACTTCTGAGTAAGAAAAGTGTCTCTCTGCAGAGTTTTGATGATTTAGTACCTGAGTAAATGTTCTCTTGAAAATGGAGCAATAACTTGATATTTCAAAGGTTATGGGTATAATGCAGCTTTAAATATTTTCTACATTAGCATATTACATAAGGATAAATCAGCCAACAGACATTTATGGATCCACAGAGCATCTAAATGCATCTTAACTCCACTGGAAGGTAAGCTGTGTGAGGGCAGGAACATACCCACTGCGGAGTGGGTAAAAGAGTGACAGGTACATGGTGGGTGTCGATAGATACATATTGGATGAGTTGGTTGATTAATGAATTAATTAAACTTTACTAATAGAGGAGAGTGTCATCTCAGTGGGTGCCCACCTGTTCTGGGAAATATGAGACCCACTAACTATGCGTGAAACTCACTGTGCAGAAAGCCGGCAGAACTAAGACTTATCTGTTCCTGGTACAGTAACCAGGCTGAAGGCAGCAATGGCGGATAGTCGAATCACCCCTCATTCATTCACTCAACACTTACCAGCTGAGTACGTACCGTGTCCCCAGCCCCAGGGCAGGGTAGGACTATGGAAATGGCCAGACGCCACTGACAGAAATGGCATCTTTAACCCATGCATGCACAACAACCTACGGGGTTCTGAACGCATGTCCAGCCAAGATGAGGGCTGGGGGTTGGGGTATGGACAGAAACGCAGGGCCCAGACATCCTGCAGGGGCTGGACATCCAGCCAAGGCACAACATGGGGACATGTGTCCTTTTGACTCCAGCTCTTCCTCAGGTCCATGTGTTTTGTGCCGGGATGTATAAAAATCTGAAGGGAGATCACAGATGTTGTACAGGGACAGAGTGTGTGTGCAGCAAAGCAAAGGAAGGTGTCTTGGGAAGCCGGCAAGAACCAGGTTATGAAGGACCTGGGATACAGAAGAAAAGAAGCATTTTAAATGCTACAGGGGACTTCGGGCAGACAGTGGTTAAACAGACAGACTCTGCATCAAATTGACTTAGGTTAGAATCCAAGTTTTGCAGATTACAGTTATGGGATGTTGGACAAATTAAGCTCATTTAATCTCAGTTTCTTTATCTGTAAAATAGAGGTAACACTATGAACACCCAGTAGGGTAGGGGGCATTGCCTGTCCCTAGTAAGCTTCTGACAAACTGTTAGTCATTTCACAGATGGCAGCTGGGGATGAGGTAGCTAAAAGTACATACGTAGCTTCCATCTTCACCTCCCCCCGTCCAGTTCCCACTTTGGTTTGTGGTACACGCTCTGCATAACACCCGGCCCCACCCCACCCCTCCCTGTCAGCCGTAATCAATCCGTCTCTGATGCTACCTGCTCTGGGCAGCCTTCCTTGGGTAACTCAGCAGGGCGTGGTCTGCTCCCCTGCCTGAGAACCAATAATGCCGCATGTCTTCGTCTGCAGCCGGCTGCAACGCAGTGCTGCCTTGTACCAGAGACACCTGTGTTCTCTTTAAATCTGCCCCACCAGACTAAAACCTCCTTGAGGGCAGAGACCATCTCTTACACCATCAGAGCCCCCACCATGCCTCGCCCAGAGCCAGCCCCGATGCATGTCAATTTGATCGAATCCAGGTCAGCACAAGTTTTACAGGTGAGGAAACTGGACTGAAGGTCTTTCAGTCCATCGGGGTAAAAGTGGACCTGCCTTTGGCCTCACACTCCCCATGCCTAAGCTCTGTTTCCAGAACCACCATGGGCCCGTCCTGGGGACCAGAGAGGCATCCCATTTCATCACGGAATGGAGCAGTCCTGCAGAACAAGCTCTGGCCTGGCAAAAGGAGGCTGTGGGAAAGGCCAAAGGCCCCACTGTGGTACGGGGGCAGCAATGCCAAGATCTCAGCCACCACTAACAGCGTGTTGGCCTTGGCTGTGCTCCTGCCTCTGGAAACAAGACCAAGCCTTCAGTGCAGCCCTGACAGTGTCTCTCCCGATGGCCAGCACAGGCAGGGCTGACTAAGGCTCACCCTGGGGTCCAGCCAGCAGCACCCAGAAGTACACAAGCAACCCAGGAGCATCCTCCCTCACCCATGTTCCCACAAGAGTCCCTCCTCATCACTGCCCCAACCCACCTGCTCCAGGCTGGCCAGAGGGACGCTTCCAAAATACACATTCAACCACCTTTCTCCTCTGGCTGCAAGCCCCTGCCCCACCCATCTCCCTGGACTGTGCCTGAAACTGAGCTGAAACAGCATGCGGGCAGAATATGGGGTCCCCATCTGCGACCAGACAAAATCACTGTCTCTGTGCACCTGGACCTGCTTGACTTCCAGGCTGTGTCTCCCTGGAAGCTCCACCCACGCCTCGGTTCATCTGTACACCGTCCCTCCAACTCACATCGACTGGAAGGGAATCTCAGAAGAACGAAAGAGCTGGGGAAGTTAAGAGGTGATACTATTTGAGCTGAGTTCCAGCCCTGGCTCTGTGCTAACTCACTGTGAGTTGTTACAGGCTAGTTCTTACCACCTCTGACCTCTGCTTTAATGGGTCACTTTTTTCAGTCACATGAAGCCTCAAACTCCCATCACAAACCAGAAGTGTCCTGTTTGAAACATTTGTGGGGCGGGGTCAGAGACCCCTCGCTCGGTCCCCTCTCTTTCTCTGAAGCTCCTTAGGAAAAGGATCATCCAGATTCTAAAGTGCTCACACTCTGACCTCTTGGGTTCTGTGACCCCAAGTGACCCAGACACTGGTCAGAAGCTCAGCTCCATGGAAGACAGAGTTTTATAGCAGAGCAGGGAGCTATTGACTGGGCCTCTCCTGATCCACAGAGCCACCCCAACTAGCATGAATAAAGTCACCCCCACACTTACGCAAGAGCCAAAGAGCCCAGTACAGCATGGTAGGTGCTATGATGAAGGAAGTGGGGTTCTGGGGGAGGCCCAAGGGAGAGGAGTCAGCGACAGAGCAATAGGCGTGGCCAGAGCAAAGCCCTGCAGCCCTGGGCCAGGGTGGCAGGTCAGAGAGGGAGAGATGGAGCCACTCACGGGGGCCGGGCTGGGGCAGGCCTTGAATGACGAAAATGACAGCTCTGTCTGCTGTGCATCTACTATGTCCTAGGCCCTGTGCATTCCTGGTCTCTCAGCCTCACCAAAGCCCTAGAGGATAGGAAGTAGGGGTCCCTTTCTACTAATAAGGAAACTGAGGTTCAGATAAGCTCCCTGGCTGCCTAGGCTGTTAATGTCAAAGGCAGGATTTGAACCCAGGTGCATCTCATCCCAGAGCCCACGCTCCTTTGCAGGATATAGGCTGGGAAGAAGTACAGAGGGCAGCCCAAGGAAGGGCCCCAGCAGAGCAACGGCCTGGAGGCAGGACCGAGGAGTAGCGGTGGTGCAAAGGAGGCTGTGTGTGTACCAAGACAGAAGCTCGTCCCTGTCCTGGGGTAGAAGGCATACGGCCTCAGTCAGGCCTGGAGAAAGCCTGGTGGCTGTCCTCATCCCAACTTGTCTACCAGTAGCGCTTACAGAAAAGCAAGTGCTCTCACCTGCCTCTGGGGACGGCAGGGACCCGCCAGGAGCACACACTGTGAACCCCTACCCACCCTGCAACATGCCTCCAAGGGACAGCCAGCCCCCAGGGCTCCTGGCAGCCCCGCCAGATATTTTCATTCGGTTCTAAGTAAGCAGTTGGCCTGTCCTGCATGGCCACCACTCCGTGCTCAGAGTTTGCCCAAATCTGCCCTTAGGTAGACAAGGACACCAGCAGATCCCAGCCGCAGGGGCACCCGGAAGACGCAAGTCAGCACTCGCAGCTGAAATCCGCCTCTGGGGCACAGCTCCTCCCAGAGCCACAGCGCCCCTGCCCATGACAGGCCGCTGAAGGCCACTCCAGCACCTGCCCACCATCCAGAGGCTACAAGCCTGAGAGGCCAAGGTCCTCAGCTAATCCACAAAGAGCCACACCCTGAGCAAAGCAACCGGCTGATTAAAACACTCTGCAAGTGACTTCCTTGCAGATGGAAAAAACTGAGACAACACAGAACTGTGGAAAGAGAGACTCCTGTTTGGGTCCTGGCTCTGATTATACCAGCCGTGTGACCTCAGGCAAGTCATTTATCCTCTGATCCTTCTTTTCCTTGTCTAATAGTACTTAACATCCTACATTTATTTTTAAAATTTGTAGATCACAATGTACTTTTATATAAGCTATCCTATTGAATTGAATTCTCACAAAACCTTGTGAGATAAGAGCCAACTGTCTTCCCTATTTTGCAAATGAGAAACAACAAGATCAGAGAGGTCAGCTTCCATATTCAAGCCACGCAGCCACTGACAGGTAGAGCCTGGGCTGGAACCAGATCTCTGACAGGGGCCCACCCCCCTGCTCTGCCCTGGGGCCTACTAGGGAAGACACCCTCTTGGCGAGGCTGCCCAGACCTCGTGTCAACCACGGAGCCTTCCTCCCTCTCATTACTTCAATGTCTGGTTTCCTGCGTCCAGATTTTCTGTAGTCTGGACCCCTTGGGACGGCTGGAGGACAGCCTTCCAGCTCCAGGTACATTCCCTGTTCACCCTTCAAAGCCCCAAAATAGAACATTCTCTCCCACCCCACCTCTGGCAGACCCAATGCCACCACCAACAGGCCATCAAAGAAAAACAGGTCACCACAAAAGTGGGAGCAAAATGTCTGGGTTGGCTGTGGGAGCGTGTGGTTAAAGTTGGGCAGAGAAGTTGAGGGTTTGATCTAGAAGCAGGACCTTTTGCAGAAAAAAGAGGGGAGAAAGTATGACCATATCAGCACCTGCCCGAGTTGGCCACAGCTGACAACACCGATAACAGAACGAATTCTCTGTTGTCCCCGGAGACGGTGGTAGAACAGCGCAGCGGCTATTCCACGAGTGAGGGACCATACCTGGCTCCGAGGCCCGCTGGGCCCACTGCCAGCCAGGCCTCGTGGGCAGTGCTGACTCACAGGGGCCGGACTGAGGGGACAGCCTGGCCCGGCTCACAGCACGTCTGACTCACCGTCTCCTCCTGAGCCACCGTACGACATTCCTTCTCCCAGAAACAACATCCATCTTTTTTTTTAACTGGCAGAAGAGCTTTTTCATGTTCTTGGGACTGTAAACTGAGCATCGAACTTTCCACAACTTTTCCTAGTAAGTGTGCCTTGTGGGAAAGTGAAAAACAAGTCCATTTTTGGGCCTGAACCTTGTAATTCTTAAGTGGCCTTAGTTTCTCCCAAGGTCATTCGCCTAGGGGAGGCCCAAAGCAAAGACATTTTGGAGAGACCATGGATCAAAGTAAGCATGAGATTAGGGGCCAGTTTTGCTCAAAGAAGTGTTTAATATTTAATATAGATCCACATGTCAGGCATTGAGCAGGCATTGTACATGTATTTTTCTAATTCTTACCATAAGCCTGCAAGGGCAGAATTATCATCCCCACTTTAAAGTTGTGGAAACTGAGGCTCAGAGAGGTTAAGCAACATGTGCAAAGTGTTGGAGCCAAGATTAAGCTCAGATCTATCTAACCCCAAAGCTTGTGTGCCTCCACTAACCACACAGCTTCTCTCCTTTCAGCCCCAGTACATCCAGGCTGAGAGCTCTCATCCTCCTACAATGCATAAGCCCTGTACTGAGCATGCAAAGACGTTTCATGGAGCAGAAGAATCCCCTGGCCTCCATCTCTTTGGCCAAGCTGTCTGTTCCCACCATCCCTGTCCCTCCCAACTGCTGGGGCCAAAGCCCTCTGGCTGCATCTCCTAGTGAAAGGCAAAGAATAAAAAAGCAGTTCCTGTGGGCACTGCCTGTCTGATCAGGCAATGTATCCTCCTGGGAAATTAGTGCTCTCCAGCGGCTACACAAGACATCATTTCTCAAATCCCTACACGAACCCTCCTGGGAATAAAAGCAAACCCTGTACACAGTGGCCCCTGCTGGGGCACAGGTGGTCCTTGGGAGTCAACCTACCCGTGTGCACACGGCAGGTGCCGTGCAGGTGGCAGGCGGGCACTGCCCAGGTGCAGAGAGCCCATGCTGGATATTCTGCCCCTGCCCTGTGCCCTAGAGGCTGACCCGGAGCCGTGTACATGAACTCCCTTGCTCTTTGGCCTCCAGCTGGGTTTGGCCAGTGGAAGCTGCTAGCATCAGAGCAGAGGGTGGGAGGTAAGTAAGATGAGAGTCCTTCTTACTTCCTTCCCCTGCCACCTTGCCACCAACAAGGGGCTCTTCCACCAGGGTGCCCGGCTGCTCCCAGGCAGCCTCTCCTGTGCCCCACAGCTTCTACTACAGGCACGGCTGCGGCAGTGCTGGCCCTCCTGCCTTGTGGCCTTCTCACACTGCAAATAGTCCCTCCATTAAACCTCCTCAGTTACTGCCAGGACCCCAGCTGATTCAGGGCCATGTCGGGCAGAAGCGCTGACTTGAGTACAAGGAAGTGTGAGGTAAGCCAAGGCTACTTCTATGGCTTTTGTCATCATCAAAGCCTGGAAAGGTTAGATGCAGTTCCGAGTGTGTTTGCCGTGCATTTACATTATCAGATGCGATTCAGAAGTACCCGCATTCTTTTTAGCCACAGCTTCAATTCCCTGGCAGGAAATATCTTGAGGACCAGACAGAGGGAGACCTCGGCCTCAGAGTCTCCCCAGCATCCACAGGGGTGCACACTCACACTCGGTACACGTGCCAGGTGACGTCAGACCCAAAGCGACTTACTGCATAGAGCATGTTTTTGGATTTAAGATTAAAATTTGTATTGAGATCCATTATCTTCCCTGTCTCCAAAAGAATAGACTTGTTTCTAGTCTGTATAGATTTATTCTTAATGGGAGAGACAAAAAAGAAGATCAAGACCCACTTCTAACCCTTCCTACCTAGACACTCACAATTGAGTACGGCGTGGCCGAAGCGATAAGAACACAAAGGTGGCTCTGATGCTGCCTGGAAATATCAGAGAGGGCTTCACAGAGGAGGCAGCATCCCAGATGAGCTTTGAAGAGTGGAAAGGAGTTCAGCATGTGACTAAGCTGAATGAGGGTGTTCCAGGCACTGGGCACGGCATGTGTAAAGGGGTGAAAGCCTGAAAGAACAGGTGGTGCTCCAAGCAGGACATGCAAGTGCACTTGGGGGCTGGGAGCCACCAGACTGGAGGGCCTGGCCGAGGCCCCACAGCCACACTCGGAATTCAGAAGGAAGCACAAAACACCTACAAGCCAAAGGGTAAATGGCTGTCAGCCAAGACCCATGTATAAGGCTTTACTAAAAGACAAAATGGCCTTCTTAATGACAAAGGAAAACATGGTCTATTCATTTCTGGGTTCAAATTTATGCTCCAGAAAAATGAGACCTAAAAAGTAGGAAAATTAAGGTCACATACTTTGAAGTTGTTTAAGTGACAGTTGTTGTTGAGTACACATATTCTATGAACTCGTGTGTATCTGTGCCAACTGGGTCAGAAATAGGATGGATGGATAGATGGATGGCTAATGGAAGGAAGGAAGGAAGTGAATGAATTCACAGATAAATGGCAGAGAGGTGGATTAAAAGCAAATGGATGTTCCCAATGTGTTCGTCACTCCCACCCTCAAGCCTTACCCTAACTCAGTGGGTGAGCTCTGCCGATTGCCACAAACACTTTGGGGATGGCCAACTGGATTAAAAGCCAAAATCAAAACTCCCAGAGCCTTGAGCACACACAGTGCTGACCCTACCCAGTCCCACGGACAAGTGGGGAGAAGACCGACGTGCCCGTGCTTGCCTCTTCTTGGCCCTGCTCCCCTGAACGATGTGGGGATCACATGTGGGGATCCTGCCCTGGGGAACAGCCCAGACTGTAAATTCCAAGGAACATTACGACCAATTGAAGGAAACTCTTGCAATTTTGTGAGCCACAAATGGCTCCAAGGAAAGTCTGGGTCAGTTTTCAGACCTGGCAATGCCTTCCTTCATGGCAGAAGGACAGTGGCCACAAAAAGGCCAGTTTTTCCTTCCCTGCTTTCCCAAAGGAACAGGCCCTGAACTAGGAAGGTTGTGCTTTCCCCACCTGTGGTTTTACGTTCAAGCCAAGTCAATAAACTGAATTTTCTAGGAGGAAAAAAGCAATTTTGCTTTCAAAGGGACAGACTCTGCAGCCAGGAAATAAGAGTTATGTTTCTGGGCTACTCTGGGGGCAGGCAGGACAGCAGGCTTCAAAGGCCCAAGCTCCCACCATGTCTGGGGGCTCTGGGGATGGCCCAGGCTTGGCAGTGGGGAGCACCTGTCACCTAAGGAAGACACCAGTTCATTAGTGGGCAGAGCAGATGCTAAAAGGAGAGAGGTACCTGCTGGGAGGTCAAGGCACCAGGACACAGCTGTCTGCTGGTGCTTCTGAAATCAGAGAAAATGGGGCAAAACACCCCATTTATGGGGTATGAAAGGTCAGTCCTACAGATAAATGGTAGAGGATGAAAAAGGAAGGAGACTGCCCCCCAAAATCATGAGGTCTCGATTCCTTCTCTGCTCCACCTCCAATTCCCTCTGTGGCCTTAGGCAAGTCACTCTTCCTTCCTTCCTTTTCTCATCCATAAAAGGGACAGGGTCACACCTGCCCTGCTTATCTCATAGCCCCGATAAAAGAAGGAATGTGAGACAGCCCCAAGATTTCAGCAAAAATCACTTTATAGCGTGGTCTTTATTGGGTGAGCCACCCCAGGGGTCTTGTCATCTCTGACATCCTTTGCATCTTCTGGGGTGTAGCAAGCCACACTCCTCTCTTCCTGCTCAGATAAGTCCAGCTGCATTCCCTGCCCACCTGGGGGCCCCCATTCCAGCCCCAGATCTGGGTCATCAAGGCCCTCAGCCGTCCCAGCGTCCCAGTCTCTGAGGATTGTGTACAGCTTCGACACAACCCCACCACTCCGTCATAACTGAGACACTACGACGTTCAACGCTGACCCAATCTGATTAATCTCGCCTGTATCTTCCTAGGAACTACACTGTGTAGAGACACATTTAATGGCTTTCAACACACAGGGGAGCCTGCATTCCCCTCTGCCCAGGGAAAATCTGCAAGATGCCAAAAGGCTTATTTTTCTAGGATTAATACAATGACAGAAAATCAGCCATATATATTGTTGAACATGACGAGCCAAATATTTTTCTGTAATTTTTACAATAATATGAGGAAAGCTGCAGAAGAAAAAAGAAAGCAGCCGGTGTTAGGCTAGTCTTCGCGGGCTCCGGCCTCCAAAAACAACAGCCGTTCCTATGAATTACCAACAACGCTGTGTGTGAGACAGTTGCTTGATACAAGAAACGGAACATATTAGCAGGAGCTTCCTATGAAAAGGGCTTAGGGAGGACAAACTGACCTAAGACAGAGGACGCGGGGAGGGCGCGAGCTGTCGGCCCCAACCCCGCGATGTGTCCTCCCCAGGCTCACAGAGCAGAAGAGGTCACAGGAGAGGCCGCCCTGCCCCACGCCGGCCCCTCCGAGTGTGGGCTGGGGGATGGGAGGCTCCAGCTGGGAGGAGGGCAGCGGGGTGGGCCACAGGAGTCCCGCTGCTCTCCCAAGCAACCTACTGTGTCGCCGCTTCTGAACCTCGAAACCCGGTGAAGTGACGCTGGTGGGGCAAACGTGAAACCAAAATCTAAAGAGAGGCGAGGGTCAGAAAGGAAGTTGGAGGGGAGAGAGCAGAGGATGCAAGTGGACATGGTCTGGCTTCCCACGAATGCGTGGCCAGGCCTGGCAGCAAGGCGTTCACCTGCTAGGGCCCCACTCTCCCTCGTCCTCGGAGTGACTCCTGTACACTGTGGGGAGGAGGAAAGAAGGCGCCCTAGGCTGGGAATCCGGACAGCAGAGCTCTCCACTCCCCACCTCTGTAGCCTTAGATCGGTCACATCCCTGCCTGGGGCTCCGGTGTCCTCAGCCTCAGGGGGTGTGGTAGAGACATGAGGGAGAGTGAGAATTACAGAAATGCCATGGAAGGCTGGAAGCTGGTGTCTGAGAGCCAGCCCCCTCCCTCTAGCCCTGCACTAAAGGAGGTCACCTGAGAGCCCTTGCTGGACCCGGCCAAGGGGGAACTCTGGGACCAGCAAGCCCGGCGGCTTCCAAGCCGTCCTCAGAGGGGGTTGTCTGCCACTGGCCCACAAGAGAGTTCTGGCTTATTAATATATGAAGCCTAGAAGCAGAAGCTGTGTCCCGCCCAGACCCCCAAGAAAGAGGCTTCCCCCGGACCCTCCCCTGGGAACTGGACCCCCAGCTGACATCTGCTTGAGTAGAGCAAGAGATGACACTTGTTGGGAGCCTCAGAGGACAGAACCAGAGCCACTGTGGATGCCTCCAGGAGTCAGACATCTGCTTAGGAGCAGGAAGAACTTTCTACCTGTCAAAGTGACCAGTGTAGCAGGCAGCCGCCTCCCCCACCCCTTCACCGGGGACCTGCTTCACCCAACTTCATCCTCACACTCGCACCCTCTTCTCTGCTAGGGCCTTATTTTAACAAAAAGGGATCAAAAAAGAAGAAGAAGAAGAAAAAGAAGAATCTTGAAGGGAAAGGGGCTGGGGAGAAAGGAGCTGGCCCAGAGGGGCCTGTGCTCAAGACATCCTCAGGCTAACGGAGGAGCTGAGGCGGAGACACCCAAGCTTGGGCTCAGACTGCAAGAGCTGCACAGATGCCTTGAGGGGCCAGTGAGAAAGACCCTTCGGCTGCGGGGGTCAGAGGAGGGAGGGAGAAGCGAAGGCCAGGAAAGAGGGCTCCCAGCAGAAGGCAAGTCCAGCCGCTCAGAGCCGGCCTGGCCCGCCCGCCCCTCCCAAGTCCTGGGAACCCAAGTGAGATGTTGAGGGGAGAAGATGGCAAGCGCTCCAGGGACATGGGACAGGGCTCCAGCACACCCTAAGCTAAGAGCTGGGATACAGGAAAGAATCAGACGCAGCCCAGCCCTCTAAGAACTCCTGGTCTTGCGGTTCACGGGGGCCGGCCCGGGAGGGAGAAGTCCTGCCCTTCCCGCCCCGCTAGCAGGAGGCCGTTTCCACTGGGGAGCCAGGGATCGGGAAACATGAGACAAACACCAAATGTTTTACCACTGGAAATAAAATTGAAAATGTCCCTGGAACCCACTTTGTCCAGAATTTCCAGGGGAGGCTTGGTACGAGTGAGTCACCGAGGACACAATGGCTGGTTCCGAGGGCCAGGCCAGCTGAGCACGGTGGAGGTTTAAACAGAGCTGGGGGAAAGATGTTCAAAAACACTTGCTCTGTGCCTGCCCCAAAGCTGAAAGGGCTGCCTCGCCCTGTCCAAACCACCAGCTGCGGGCGGCTGGGTGAGCCCGGTGCTCCTCTCGGGGGCTGGACAAGGACAGGAGGAAACCCAGAAACCAGAGAGGGCAATAAATCCAGTGTGCTGGCACCTTCGGCGTCCTTTCCCTCCCGAAGGAAAACACGTACATCACTAGTAACTGCCCCCAAGATCAGAAGAGTCATTAAGCAAGCTTAGCACTCCTCCTGCTGTCCTCCTCCCCTATGAAACATGGATTTTTCAGCGATGCCTCCAGCCAGCGCCTTATGGCGGCCTCGTGACCCTCTCACAAGCACCTCCATGACATGCGCACTGGACACGGGCCAGCGGGCAGGAGTCGTCCTGTTCTGTCCTCACACTCCACCCGTGCAAGCACCCCTGGGAGAGAAAGCCCAGGCTCTGCATGGGAGAAGGTGGCCCGACATCTAAGAACAACTTCCCCTGAACAGCCCAAGAAACTGTTCCAGAAAACGAAAATAACAAAAACATTAAGTTATCACTGAACACCAACCATGTGTCATCGTTTAAGCCTGACGACAAGCCCTCTGGGAAGAATTCCCATTTAACAGATGAGAAAACTGAGCCTCCGAGAGATTGAGCACCCAAGCTGAGGTAGCATCAACAGTGAGATAATGAAGGGCAGATTAAAGCATCAAAATCTGACTGAAGGCCACCTGCCCGCCGCCTTGCTGGGCTGCCTCTCCTTGTCCTCTACACACGCCTGACCCCTGACAGGAGCAAGCTCTCAGAGCACAGAGCCTGGAAATGCCTCTAATATTCAGGACATACACGAGAATAGCCTCCGTACAGCCTGGGTCCAAAACCCTGGATTCGCTAAAAAATAATACAATATTCATAATTATTATTGTTACTATGCAGCGTTCCTTGGTGTGGTGCAGCAAAATGCTGGGCTTCTGAATACGCACGTGTAGAGAGTCCAAGGCTTGATGCTGAGGTCCCGCCTCAAGTCTGAGAGGCAGAGGAGACCCTTGGTCCTAGTGCTGACTCCCCAGGTGAGCTGAGCTGAGCAAACGAAACGCTCTCAGCTCCCAAAGGTCCAGGCTGCAGACCCACACCAGGCCCAAGCTCCCCAAGTCCTCCAATGTCAGGGAGTGCAGACATCCACCCTTCCCTGGGCCGGGCCCCCACAGCCGGTCCTCACTGAAGCTGCAGCCTTCCCCATGCTGGCAGCAGCCAGACTTCCTCTGAAAGGGCGGTGTGGAGTCAGCATCGGAAAGGCGGGGCTAAGGCCCTACTGTGTAACTCTGAACCTCAGTTTCTTCTGTAAATCGGAAACAAAATTAGCACCCACCCCAAGGGCCATTGTGAAAATGGAAACATAAATGCTAAGTGCAGACCCTGGGCCCTGCAGGCTGAGAGGCAGGAAGCCATCCTAGGGCTTACTGATTGGAGGAAGACAGTGGCAGGCACGTCACTCACCTCCTGCACCCTAGTCCTGAGGTCCCACTCAGCGGAGGGAATTGTCGGCTGCAGGAGGCTGGGCCCGACAAGGTCGGGTAACTCTGTGCCTGCCACATTCTGGGGATTTCTAAATCTGCAGTTCTGACATTGCTGAAGTTTCTGGGGCATTGCTTTTTCGTGGTGTTACTCCCTGAGCTGCTGGTAAGTACTAATGGTTCTGAGGGGCCTTTTAATGGATTGAGCTAATTCCTTGGTAGCACGGGACCGTGCTGCCGGAGAGGACAGGCACTGACACAGATCTGGACACACAGAGGACATGAGTAAACAAACACTAACGGGAGGCATGTGGTGCCCCAAGAACTGCAATGCGAGGCTTCCAGGATTGTTGTTGTGGGGGGAAAATAAAGACTTAAATTGTTCACCTCTTTTCCCACTTCTGTGATATCTGGACTAATTTCCTCAGTCCCTGAGCCTGTGGGCCAGCTGGGCAGTAGGTGTGGCATTTGCAGGAGGCTGAACACGGTGGGCAACAGCCAGACCCTTCTAGCTTCTTCATTCCTTATCGTCCTCTCTGAGCAGGCCCTGGCACTGCTCCAAGGCCCATCTGCTTCCCAGACACCCGCAGCCACATACCCGCAGAGCTGGAGAGAGCCCTAGGAGCCATCAGTCCAGGCTTCACTGCGCAGATCGGGGGACAGAGGCCCCTGTGGGCAGGGCACACCTCCAGAGTCCACTCCACCTGCTTAACAGAAAACTCACCCTGGTACCTCCTGCCCCAGGCTCCATCCTGCACCCCCCTCAGTGCCAATGCAGCACCAAGGACGCCCATGACAGCTCAGTCACTGCATCTGCAAGGGTGACATCATGAGCCCTCTGCAGCTGCGGACAACGTGGCCCCTGACTGGCCCGGGGATTAGGCTGCGGTCAGCTGGACGGGGCCAGGCCTAGGGCTGACTGCTGCAGCACAGCCGGCCCCAGCTGGAGAGCCGGCAGCCCTCCTCAGCCAGCGCCTGCCTCTCCTGCAGCACGGTCCCATGCTACCAAGAAATTAGCTCAATCCAGGAAAAGGCCCCTCAGAACCATTACTACTTATTAATACTTCCAGCAGCTCAGGGAGTAACACCGTGAAAAAGCAATGCCAGAAACTTCGGGCGATGTCAGAACTGCAGATTTAGAAATCCCCAGAATGCGGCAAGCAGAGAGTTACTCTAAATTGTCAGGCCCACCTTCCTGCAGCCGATGATTCCCTCAACTGGTGGGACCTCAGGACTAGGGTAAAGGAGGTGAGTGACATACCTGCCACTGTCATTCCTCCAATCAGTAAGCCCTAGGCTGGCTTCCCCCCTCTCAGCCTGCACCTGCCCCAAAGCCCCCAGCCTTGCTGCCCACAATGCCTCAATACACACTGCTGCCCAATGCCCCTGCTCACACAGCCCCCCAGAAGGGCAATATCCTAGGTCTCAGGCGGAACCCAAAAGTGTCAAAGGCAAGAAGGAACCTGCAGGGAATATTCGGGTAACAGCACGACAGGGCCCAGGACTCCAGGGGAGTGGCAGGGGACAAATGGACATAGTAGCTTGGGGTCGGGTCCCCAAAAGCACCCAACACCAGGCAGAGAATTACCCCTGCCTTACACCCCAACCCAACCCTTGCAGAGCATGGACTTCCGTTACAGTTCAAGATCTACTCAGAGAAGGTAGAGGCTACCGCGGGACATCCTCTGGAGTCCCAGAGAGGCTACAGTTTTCTGGGCCTATATGGCAAAGATGCCCTCAGCTTTCAGAATCTAATTCCAGGAAAACTGAAAAGTCACCTGGTCTCTGAAGATTTTTCTGACCTCCCAGCCCCTTCCTTGACCCACGGCACCTGTGTAGAGGCTATGACATGCAGCACCTGGATGCTGTGTTGTGCCCGATGGCTGGTAGTTCCAGCATTCCTCCCACCCCCTAAGTCTTTCCATTGGAAAGACCATGTCTTATTTATTTCTGTATCTCTAGAGCCCAGCAAAGTGACAGGCATGACATGCTTCACTCATGGATGGATGGATAGGTGAGAGACTCCGCATTTCACAGCAGTCATAGATTCCGTGGACATATCCTCGAATTACCACTTGCCAAAAAGCTAAAGTGGATAAAAGCATTTGACCCGGTTATCATGGTTTTCTCAAGTACTCATCCCTCTGTCTGTCTGTCCATCTTGCTGGTGCTCAAAACCCTTGGCAGACTCCTCGGTGGAGCCGGGCTGGGATATTAGAGGCCCGGCATCCCAGAGACATCATGGGAGAGGAAGAGCCACGGCTGGGTCCTGGCACCAGAACAACCCTTCGGTAATTACATGTTTCCAGACAGACATAAATAGACAGATTAGCCTTTCTGCATTTTTCTCATAAAAATAACAACAGTTCCTAAGCACACTGGCATGAGCGTGGACATTAAGCATTGCAACCTGCTGTTCTTGGCAGCGAGGGCTGGCCTCCCTCTCCAGGCTCTTGGAGGGCTCCTCACGCCTGGCTCTGTCCACCCCTATCACCCCGAGCAGGTTGGCAGCCAAGCCCTGAGACTGGCTGAGGGCTTTTATGAGCATCATGTCCATGCTTTGCTGTTCTCTTGGCTGGATCTTTATCTGCTTTTAGTCATTATGTAACTAGAAATCCTGTGCACACGGCGAAATGATTACATGCCCCATTCTGCACTAGGGAGAACATTTGCCCTAACCCATAGGAAGAGCAGGCTCAGCAGCAAACCCCTCACTCCACACATACATAGTAAAATCTCCCTCCTTCCCCTCCTCCCCTCCTCCTCCTCCTTTTTCTCCTTCTCTCTCTCTCTCTCTCTCATTCTTTTTCACTTGTCTTCAGGCTCCCATGCTGAACCTGGGTCATGGCCACAGCTCAAGGGCTCAATAATCAGAGCCTGAAGTTTTGATCACCAGAGCCTCCCCTCCAAGGCCCATGGATCCCCCAAGCTAAAAGAAGTCCCAGCCTAACCCTCCTGGCAGATACTGACCCATCAGACCTATGGCCACAAGGTCAACGGTCTGAAACTGGCCATCGGGTGGCTGTGGCACCCTCTGGAAGACAAAAGATAGCTGGAACTGCTTGCAGACCACAAGGAGCTTTATTTTCTCTTCCATGTGATGCTATTAGACCCAGAACAAGGGGTGGGAGTTTGCATTAGGCTACATGCCACACACCTGACACCAATGCAGAGCATCTCTCACAAGGGCCACGCCGTTAAATGAAAAAGAAGAGGGATTTGAAGTCAGAGGCCTCAGGTTCAAGTCACAGCTCCACCTCTTATGAGCTGGGAGGTTTGGGTGAGTCATATTCCCTCTCTGAAACGCAAGTAAAAATGGCGGTATTGCACAGGATCATCAGCGCGCGTGTGTGTGTGTGTGTGTGTGTGTGTGTGTGTTTTCTATTATTACACAGTGTTGTGTCCCATGCTTCTTTTTCACTTACAATATACTTTAGTGGTCATTTCATATAGATACATAAAGCTTTGTTGTTCTTTGCAAAACTATGTAGTATTCCATTGTACAGATGTGATGTTATTTTTTAATAAATACATAAATAATCCCCAGTCAATTTATATTGAGGCTATTTTCAGTCTTTGACTATAACCATCAATGCTGCAGTGAATAACCTTGTAAAAATACCATTTAATACATGTGGAAATATATCAGCTGGGTAGATGTATAGAAATAAAATTACTGAGTCATAGGGTACATGCATTTTTATCTTTGGTAAACGTTGTTAAATACCCTCCATAGATGTCAATTTGCACTTCCACTAGACAGGTGCATGTGCCTGTTTCCCGTATTCTTGAAAAGAGTTTTTCATTTAACATTTAATCATTGCCAAATGCTAGTAAAAAAAATAGCATCTCAGTATAATTTGCATTATTCTTATTTTAAGTGAGTGCGAGAATCTTTTCATATTTTTTGACCATGTGTATTCCCTTTCCTATTCATTTGTAATACTTTTCTGTTGTTTTATTTAATGATTGGGTCGTCAGTATATCAGGAGCTTTTAATCTGAAACTTTGGAAGGTCCACAAACCCCCAGATATTGAGCACAAATGTTGTGTAAGTATGCATTCATTTTTCTTGAAAATGTGTTCATTGATTTTATCAAATTCTCAAAGTGTCTGTGACCTTTAAAAGTTAACCACAAGTGGATGTGATGGCCATCGAGAACTCTTCACGTAGCCTGCACAACATAGCAAGACCCCACTTCTACCAAAAAAAAAAATTTTTTTTAATTGGCCAGGCATGGTGGCACATGCTTATAGTTCTAGCTACTCAGGAGGATAACTTGGGTCCAGGAGTTTGAGGTCACAGTGAGCTATGGATGGGCCACAGCACTCCAGCCTGGACAACAAAGCAAGACACTATCTCTAAGAAAAAGCAGTAAAAAAAAAAAAAAAATCAAAAACTGAACTCTTCAAGAGGTAACAACCCTCCTCATGGATCTGTGAATGCGTCAGAGTTTAGGTCCTAAGCACCTATCTGTGCCCAGTACTGGCTCTGTGGGGTCCTAGGATATTCTAAAGGATCGGCCTTGCAAATCCAAAATGAGTTATCTACATACGTTCCACCTGCAGTTTAAGTATGATATTCAAAGGTGGGAGAGTGGTGCCTAAGTCATATGGTTACCATTTGAAAAACCATAACTCCCACAGGTATAAAAATTGAGTGAGAGTTGGTGACTCTCCATTAGTGATGCCCTAGTGCAAGTGTTATTCACCAAATCTAAAAATCTTTTCCCATTACACAGACCAAGTAAAGCTTTCATTGGCTACCCATCCATTTGCCCCTAGGGACACCATGATAAATTAAACAACATAGGTACCATGATAAATGTGGGATTCTGATGACACTCTAGTCCTACTGTCAATTTCAGTAACCACAGTCACCTTGTTTCTGGAGGTTAAACACTGCCCTTGGTATTTGCCACGTTGGAATCACATCATTCCCAGTGAAATCAAGAAAACTTTTTCAATGGCAATGTCTACCCCCATCAACTCCTGCCTGCAGAGAACAACCATCACAAAGTTTTGCGGGAATACTGGATCTTCCCTCACCATGTACAATATTTCTCAACAACATTGTAAAAAGAGTGATGTCTGGGTGAACCATCCTATAAGGCCCTGGGTGAGTGGATTGCAAGTGATAAATCCATTCTAACATTCCTTTCTCTAAGCCTTTGGATTCCGTTGTCTGCAGCAAACCAAAGAAGTTCTGGCATCTCCATTTCATTGAATGCAGGCCATCACTGAGTCCAGGTTTAAGTCAAAAAGAAAGCAAACCACTGGAGTCATTCCAAGCTGCTCAAGCTAACAGATTATATCAAGAATATCTAAGTAAGTACATACACATTGATAAATCTGGCCCAGTCCAACATTACAATGCTTCCTCCCTAGTCTGTTACCTTGTAACTCTTCTTGTACATATGATTTCTCCTCCTGGGTCATACTTCATTCTCATCCCTCTTGGGCGTGCTAAGATCTGACTTAGTTATAGATCTGAAGGCAATGAGGGGTGGTAAGAACAGGTCTCAAGGAGATTTAGCATCTCCTTACACAGTACTCAAGCAAGTAGAAGGTAGCTCCCTCAGAGAGCAGTGCAGAAGGCTGCTTCCAAAGGCAAAGTAGGCTCAAACAGATTTGGGGTGAAGAGTCAAGCTACTCTGATTCAGCTGAATTTACCCAAATGTCCCCATACCAATTCTCAGTGTCTCACTCCCTTCTTAAGCAATGTCCTCACTCCCACATGAGGCCTGGTACAGCTGTGAATCATATCGTGCTATTATCTACAATTTCATGAGCAAACTTTATGACACATTAGGCTGCAAGGCAATTAGAAGGCAGTTATTTTAAGGCAGTTACAGAAGCACTCTGATTCTCTGACCATGACTTGCGCCCTGACATTATTCATTTCTTTCATTCTAGTGCACTCAGCAACAGCCAGCCCATCCCACACCCTTGTCATCTCACACTCTGCTTGTCCACTGTGACATTCTATAGCAGTAGCCATTTAATCTGCCAAATCCTTGCCCTCCGTAGGTACTTCATTCCAGGCAACTTAGGTGACTTTTTAAAAAAAACTCTTTGCCACTATAGGTCATGCATTAGCAGCATTCCATTTTCTGTTGGCAAGAAAGCCATCGCTAGCTCCAACCCTGACCTGCACAAATAACCAACCCATCTCCCCACCCTCAAAGTTCTGCTTTCTGGAAGCACTGCAGTGCCAAATGCTGAATCAATCTGTAGCCAGTCAGAAAAACAGAAATGGCCCCAGGTATATCAAGCAGAAAGTCATTTCAGGGAAAAATACAGGTGTTTATAAAACTTTTAGAAGGCTTGAAAGGAATAAGATCAGGGAAGATCACCACTACCTCTTAGAAAACTATCAATGATGGTCACAGCAGGAAAATGCCCAGAGGTCACTATGAAATCTCTCTTCTTCCTAGACTTGATGGAGTGAAAGATGAATAAACTTTTCATTTTCTATTATGATTTTTCTAGTGAAAAATTAGCAACTGAGGAATCTGGAAAAAATGTCAAGCTATTTTAACATGACATCCTTAAAAGGATAGTATTGTATACTTCAGAAAAGCAAAAACAAAAATGAATTGACATGACTATCTCAGGCTTTGGGATAGCTGGGACTTCAGGTCTCAGGACTAGTAAGGGTGCGGCTTTCTAAAAATCTTAAAGTAGTATTCTTTGTCACTCGCTCATTTGACTTTGGTTTTTACTTTAATTGTTTTCAGTGGAACCCACAAGTGGCTTGTCCACCATTCTAGGATTTCCAGTAGCTTCTTTAGATGCATGAAACCCTTTCAGACTTTCTTCCACTGAGGCCATCACCTTCCTGGAGAAAAGCTTTTATTTCTGACAGTCACATTCTGCTAATCTCTGGGAAGAAAAAGGACTCTGTTATTCTTTCACAAATCCCAAAATGGGTCCATGGGAGCCTGACACTCCTGAATGTTCTGTGCTTATACACAGTCCAGGAATTCACATAAGCCAGCAGTGACTCCCCCGGGCACTCTCAGCCATTGATACCTGTATTAGTATTAGTCAGGGTTCTCCAAAGAAAAAGAACCAACAGGATATGTGTGTGTAGAGAGAGAGATTTGTTTTAAGGAATTGACGCAAGTAATTGTGGGGGCTTGGTAAATCCAGAATCTATAGGGTACAGCACCAGCTGAAGACCCAGGGATGAATTGCAGTTTGAGTCCAAAAGCCACCTGCTGTGGAATTCCTTCTTGCTTCAAGGTCAATCTTTGCTGTTAAGGCCTTCAACTGATTAGATGAGGCCTGCCCACATCCTAGAGGGTCATTTTCTTTACTCCAAGCCTGCCAATTTAAATGTTAATATCATCTTTTAAAAATACTTTCACAGAAGCATCTAGAACGTTTGACCAAATATCTGGGCACTGTGGCCTCATCCAGTCAGCACATGAAATTAACCACCACAACACCTTCTCCAAGAAGCCCCTTCTAGGTGGCAACCCACTGAACAGCCTCATAACATATCCTTCCTCCCTGGCAGCTTCCCCATGCCTCTTGGGTGTGACGGTATTTGACAAACATGTCAGTCTCACCTACTTGACCCTGCACACCGCAAAGGCAGAATCACTTCTGATTCATCTTCACAGCCTGCTGTCCAGCCCAAAGCTGGCAGAGAAGGCTCAGTCATTGTTTGCGGAATGAAAGAATACAAGATCATTGCAGGAACTGGAAGGATTCACTGCTCAGTGGCTGATCCTAGCTCCTCTCTCAACAGGGTCTTGCTTCTCTCAAAATATCTTGTCAGCAGACATTGGAACGTACGAAGCAGAGTTTTAGGGCAGGCCTGGTGTGATTTCTTCATAGGGAGACGAAGCACATCTGAGACCAGTTAAAGACCACAATGCACCAACCTCACTCAGTACAGAGTTGGTACTACAAGCGGTGCCTTGAGAAAACCGCCGTGGGTCTTTCTGCTGCTCCTCTCTCGACGGGTGACCACTGAGGAAAGCACCTCAGGTATCCTGGCCAAAAGCACCTCGAAGTCAATGTGTAAACCCTGGGCCGGGTCCTCTCGCTTCTCACTCTGGCCTGGGTTCTGAGGCTAGAAGCTGATTTCTCCCTCATGTCAGATCTGCAAACCCCATAAACTAAACACTTCTGACTCCCAGACCAAACCCTTTCAGTCAGAAACAGCCCGTGCAGTGACACATTCACAGGGCGCTCCCACAGTTCCCAGCCCGGCCAAACCACTGACACGCTTCCCCAGACACGGTGAAGGGTGCCAGCCAGTCCCTCTGTGAGTCGAGTCTCCTCACGTCCCCTCTCAGACAGACTCAGGGAGGGGAGCATGAGCAGGAAACACACAGCGACATGGCCACCAGCCAGGGACGTCAGAGCGCGGTCCGCTCCTTCTGGGGTGAAGACAGATCTGGTATTCATAGCAGGAGGAGGCCAGATTTCCCCAGCAAAGCCCAGCCCTCCTCACTGGGAGCCCTGGAAACCTCCAGGTGCTAGGGTTACTTAACAGGTGTTGGGTAAAGGACCAATAATCTGGGAGGCCAGGAAGGAGAGAAGGAACAGGAGCCTGAGTAAGTCCCCACCATCCTGTTCAGGACTCTTCCGTGGTGGCAGGAACAAGAATCTCCCCTCACAGGCGTGGGGGAGAAAATGCAGGTCTGATGTGCTGGGTGACTCTCAGCAAGCCCCTTACATGCCCTGGCCTGTGTCACAGTGGAGGGGAGGTGACGGAGGATGGGCAGGCCTCTGGTGACTAAATGGCGTCTGGATTTCCACCCCTAGCATTAGGTCTCTAACGATAGTCCCAGAACTGGATGAGAGTCTTACCTGGAGAGGCGCTCCCTCCCCCCGCAACACACACACCTAATTCCAGAGACAGGCTCACAGATTCCTCCATGAAACGCTCTTGGATTGACCAAGAAAAGGATTCTAAAGGGATTCTAAAGGATTCATTGACTGGTGTGTTAACAACAGAGGACATCCTAGGACCCTGAATTCAGATCACTGCTGACATGGGTCAGGTGCTTTCCTTGGTGCTGTTCTGCCTGTGGATTTTCTCTGGTCCAGAGAACAGGACCCATACCTTCTCCTGTCCCACCCTCCCAGCTAGGAACAGGACCAGACACCAGCTGGGTGCTGGTGAAGCGTGGGTGGGGACGGATGGATGGATGGATGGATGGAGACATGCAGATGGGCTCTTTGTGAAAGGGGAGCCGGCCTTGCCCTGAACTGCGTTTCCCTGCCCTGTTCCCCAGGGCCCAGCCTTCGCTCTGCAGGGAAACACATCAGTGAGCTCAGAGCGCACATACTTCCCCACTGAGCTTCAGCTCACTCCCCCACCAGCAATCTCCGGGAGGCTGGCTCTCCAAGTGGCTCATTGTTTCCGGTTTTATCTGAAACAAAAATAGACCCTTGTGAACATTCCAGTCTTTGGGTCATCGGTTCACAGGCTTTGTCTAGCCCTGGCTGAGGTTCCTCCCCCGAGCTCACGCAGGGCACCGGGGCTGCCCGGCACAGCTGCTGCAGTTGACACTGGGGCTTATTCACCACAGCATGTTCCTCCCTCGGGCCTTCCAGATGGTCCTTCGATATGAAGCTGTTCAGAGACAGCAATGCCAAGCAGCTGTTAGGTAGAGAGGGGTGTATGCAGGTGGTAGGGCAGGGAGTTAGACGTGCAGGTGGCAGCCCAGATGATGGGGGGATGTGGTCAAGGGCCAAGGATTGGGACCAATAAAAACAGAGAAAAGAAACCACAACAACAGGAACTTGAGGTTAGGAACTTTCCTCACCTGGGAGCATGTGCAGAAGCTAGGAGCTATGGCCAAAGGTAACCTTTCCCTCATGAAGATAGTAAAACTCACACCCGCTAGTGCCATGACAGTTCTGGAACCAGCCATACAAGGACAGAAAATGGGAGGGTACATGATTCTGGGAATCTCCACCCACTTCCCCAAAAAGACACAAATATTCTACCCCCAGCTTAACATATTATTAGAGATTAGCATAAAGGACAGACCCTAACCCTGGGATGACGCTGTTCCTTATTGGAGCAGTCAGCTCTCTACTGACCTTGAGAGTGTACTGTACTTTCTAAACTCTGTCTTTAAACTCAGGGTCGTCTCCACTCATGGGGACAGACCTGTTCCTCTCTCTGGAACTTACTTTCACTTTGCAATAAAAGCTACTTGTGTGGAAGTGCTTCATGTCTGTCCTCACCCCCTTGCGCTGGCCCTGCTTGCGATTCTTCCAAGCAAGGAGCCAAAGAAACAGGACAATTCTTTCTAACCACATCTGACACAGCCAGACACCTTGAACCGCAACTGAGACCCAGACCATAGGGGCCAATCATGGGCCTCCTGGGGAGTGACTCGGTTATCATTCAGAAGAGCCACCACGCTTTCTAGGGACCCCCAGGGCAACCCACGTGGACAGGGATTTTCTCACCTCACTCATTCTCTGCTATGGGTGTTTATTTATCTATCTTGCCCTGTCATTGGAGGGGAAGCTTCTGGAGGGTAGGAGCCAGGTCTGACTCAGCTCCAGGAACTTGCCAGAAAATATAACCCAACTTCCTCCTATATAACTTTCATCAAAAGAGACCTCATGAGGAAATGTGGTATACACACACATATACACACACATATAAACATATATATACACACATACACACACACATATTTCTGGACGGATTAACTGAAGGACATGCATTCAAGCTACAGATTCTGGAACACTCATGTTGAATTAGACCAGATCAACAGAGGTATTTGTCCACCCTGTTTACCTCCCATTAATATTTTCTGAATTGAGCACTGTCCTTGTGTCCTCTGCTTGCATGGAGAACTGCTATGAGAAAGAGCCATGTGAAACATTCTGATTTATTTATGGAAGGAAAGTTGCTCAGTATTTGACACAGTGTCCCATTTTTGTCTAAGCTTTTTCCTAAGCATCTTGTCTGTTGCTATCTTACCAGGATTGTTACTGGTCAGATTTCCCTATTCACCTTTGTTGCTAAGAAGGTGATAGACTAGGTGCCGGCCCATCACTAGGGATGCATACACAGAGATGCATTATGAGGATTAACCTTCCCTCTGAATCTATTTTCATACCCTATTTTCCCTTTGCCATGTCTCCTATCTTTTTATTTTATCCTGCTGTTTATAAACTACCCTAGGTTCTTTTGGAACAAGTTGAGGTCTAAATTAATTAATTGATTAACTTATTTAATAGCTTTATCAATTAGGATAGTTTAAATTTTGCTATTTTCCTACAGTAGTAAGTAATCCCAAAACTCTCAGTGGCTTAACAGCACAAAGATCCATGTATGTATCTATTTATCACACTCCATCGTTCATCTCTCACAGCAGCACAGCCCATCTTCACTTGAGGTTGCAACCTGACGGAAGCCTCTGTTTGACATATGCTTCCGTGATCACTGCAGCAGGAGGAAGAGGGTATACCCTGCACTGGCTCTTAGAGATACCACACATTACCTCTGATCACCTTTCACTGGCCACAGTAAGTCAGATGGCCATAACAGGGAAGTACAAAACTACCATCAAACTAAAAGGCAGGACACCAGAAAATTTGTGAATTCTGCTCATGGCAAACATAATAGCAAGGGTGACCATGCAATACACCATCCAAATTGGGACACTTTTGAGAGTGAAAGGAGGATCTAAAAGTAATAAAAAATATTATTTTATAATATTTATGTATTGACTAATAAATTGATTTTATTGCATGGGTGAACCACAAAATCATTCTATTCAAAAATTAATTTCGAAAACAAAATTCCTCCTAAAACTATAATATATATTTCTTACATCAAATCAAAAAAAATCTTCTTTATGCTAATAATCTGAACATTAAAAAATAATGTAAGGCCGGGCGCGATGGCTCACACCTATAATCCTAGCACTCTGGGAGGCTGAGGCGGGCAGATTGTTTGAGCTCAGGAGTTCGAGACCAGCCTGAGCAAGAGCAAGACCCCGTCTCTACTATAATTAGAAAGAAATTAATCGGACAACTAAAAATATACATAGAAAAAATTAGCCGGGCATGGTGGCACATGCCTGTAGTCCCAGCTACTCGGGAGGCTGAGGCAGAAGGATCGCTTAAGCCCAGGAGTTTGAGGTTGCTGTGAGCTAGGCTGATGCCACGGCACACTAGCCCGGGCTAAAGAGTGAGACCCTGTCTCAAAAAATAATAATAATAATAATAATGTAAGCAGAATGATTTATTCTTGGGGTGTTTTGCATATTTTAATCAATTCTTAGATACATCACTCTCCGATATCACCAAATTTTTCCAAAAATGTAATTTTTTTACCTGATCTTATCATTTTAGAGTTTTCCATAAAATTGCCTGCAACTTTCTTCAGAGTTACATGTTATGATTAAAAAGTCTGAAATCATTGATTCTTTCAATTGACCCTTCTTTGTAGAGCACAATTTTTCATTTGAGAAAACATTCTGCCTTCTGGTGCTGAGGTATCTGGTAAGCTTGGAGAAAATTTAGTTAAATTGAGGAAATTATTAATTTTAATTATTTTTCATACTGAAAAGAGTAAATATCTCACTTCAGATATTTTCACAGATACTTCCCTTTGCCTCATACTAGTTTTCCTTGACAAAACATGTCAAATAAGTTGTCTCTGTGATTTTTTTGAATGGTTCACCAGCTTCAGATGCTCCAAATCATAGGCCTACTGGATTTCACTCCATTTCATTGTAGAACATAAATTTACTTAACTGTCATATGAGCACTGTCACAAGATTCTTCCCATAAATCAAGATACTCTAAAGCACTCGTAAGTGTTGTACACCATTTCAGCTGTCATTAATTAATTTTTTCAACTCCTCTCTTGCTTTTGTAGAGATAAATCTCAGTATCTTCCTGCTTGCGGGCTTTGTTCTCAATAGTCGCAATTCACTAAAAGATTCAAGCTGATGTCTTAGGGTGAGCCATTCGCTTAATTTTGATTAAATGTCTCTAGCTAGTTTTGAACAAAATGAACCAAAATTTTTAGAGGAATTGTTTACACAAAAGCCCAACAATATTTTAGGACAAAAGCTGATTCACAAAGTAGTTCTTTAAAAGTTTAAAGATTCCTAAAATCTGATTGATGACAGGCAGCAAAGAGAAAAAGTACATATTGCCATGCTGAAGTATTCTATACTCACTATCAATTTTGTCACGAAATTTTTACAGTTCAGTTTTCTAATGGCTTATTTGGAAACAGTTATTAAGTATGCGTGCACCCAACCAACTCCAAGTACATTCCTAGTCTATAGATATCTTAACTTAGTAAGAAATTATTTGTTCTATATCACCGTGTTCCACCAAAATTTCTATATTTATGATCACTGGGAAAAAAATCTTCAATGTTTAACTTCTTAACAAGTTACAATTACATTCATTTCAGCTGTTTCACTTTGACAGAATGAATGTACAGAAGCATTACAGGGGCACCTCAGAAACACGGCAAGTGCAGTTCTAGACCCCTGCAACAAAGCGAATATCGCAATACATTGAATCACATGAACTGTTTGGTTTCCCAGGGCACCTAAGAGACTATACTGTAGTCTATAAAATGTGCAATAGCATCATGTCTAAAAAGAAACAACATACATACTTTAATTTTAAAATATTGCTAAAAATACTGATGATCATCTGCATCTTCAGGGAGTCGTAATCTTTTCGCCTCCATGTTGATGACTCATGACTAGACGGGGTGGTGGCTGTTTGAGCCTGGGGTGGCTGTGGCAATTTCTTAAAATAAGACAACAGTGAAGTTTGCCTCATCAATTGACTCTTCCTTTCATGAAAGCTTTCTCTGTAGCATGTGATAGTGTGTGACAGTATTTTACCCACAGTAGAACTTCTTTCAAAATTGGAGTCAATCCTCTCAAACCCTGCCATTGTTTAATCAACTAGGTTTATAAAATATTCTAAGTCCTTTGTTGTCATTTCAACAATGTTCACAGCGTCTTCACCAGGAGTAGATCCCCTGGCAAGAAACCATTGTCTTTGCTCATCCATAAGAAGCAACTCCTCATTCTTTCATGTTTTATCATGAGATTGCAGCAATTCAGTCACATCTTCAGGCTCCACTTCTAACTCTATAATAATAACTCTTGTTATTTCCACCACATCTCCCTTGAAGTCTCAAACTCTTCAATGTCATTCATGAGGGTTGGAGTCAACTTCTTCCAGACTCCTGTTAACGTTGATATTTTGACTTCCTCCCATGAATCACATGGTGAATCACATGGTGAATCTTTTCCAGAAAGTTGTCAATGTGCCTAGCCCAGATCCATTAGAGGAATCACTACCTAGGGCAGCTGTAGCCTTACAAAGTGTTTTTCTTCAATAATAGGACTTGAAAATCAAAGTTACTCCTTGACCCACGGGCTGCAGAATGGGATGTTGTGTTAGCAGAAATGAAAACAACATTAATTTCTTGTGCATCTCCATCAGAGCTCTCGGGTGACTAGGTACGTTGTCAATAAGTAATATATTTTGAGAGGAATCTTTTTTTTTCCTGAGTGGTAGGTCTCAATAGTGGGCTTAAAATATTCAGTCAACCATGCTATAAAAAGATATGCTGTCATCCAGGCTTTATTGCTCCATTTATAGAGCACAGGCAGAGTGGATTGAGCATAATTCTTAAGGGCTCTAGGATTTTCAGAATGGTAAATGAGCATTGGCTTCAACTTAAAGTCCACAGATGCATTAGTCCCTAACAGCACTGTCCTTTGAAGCTTTGAAACTAGGTGTTGACTTCTGCAATATAAAGCTGTTTTGTCTACATGAAAAATCTGTTGTTTAGTGTAGCCACTTTCATGACTTATCTTAGCCAGATCCTCTGAATAACTTGCTACAGCTTCACCTTGCACTTTTATGTTATAGGGATGGCTTCTTCCCTTAAACCTAAGGAACCAACCTCTGCTAGCTTCCAACTTTTCTTCTGCAGCTTCCTCATCTCTCTTAGCCTTCACAGAATGGAGGAGAGTTAGGGCCTTTCGTTGGATTAGGCTTTGACTTTGAGGAATGTCGTTGCTGGTTTGATCTGCTATGCGGCAATAAGGCTGTTTCACTTTCTTATCATTCATGTGTTCACTGGAGTAGCATTTTTAATTTCCTTCAAGAACTCTTCCCTTGCATACACGACTTGGCTAACTATTTGACACAAGAGGCCTAGTTTTCAGCCTATCTTGCCTCTGGCATGCCTTCCTTACTAAACATATAAACTTTTCTAGTTTTTTGATTTAACATGAGAAACATATGACTCTTCCTTTCACCTGAACAGTTAGAGGTCCTTGCAGGTTTATTAATTGGCTTAAGTTCAATGTTTTTCTGTCTTAGGGAATAGGAGGCCTAAGGAGAGAGAGACGAGGAACAGCCGGTCAGTGGAGCAGTCAGAACACATCTAGTATTTATTGATTAAGTTCACCATCTTATATGGGTGCAGTTCGTGTGCCCCAAAGCAATTACAATAGTAACAGTAAAGATCACTGATCATACGTCACCATAACAGATATAATCATAATGAAAAGGTTTAAAAGATTGCCATAATTATCAAAATACACAATTATGTCTGACACAGAGACATGAAGCAAGTTTGTGCTGTTGGCAAAAATGGTGCCGTAGACTTGCTGGACGTAAGGTTGCAACAAACCTTCAGTTTGTAAAAAACACAGTATCTGCAATGCACAATAAAGCAAAGCACAATAAAATGAGGTATGCTTGAACTTTGATACCATAAGCTGGATGAAAAATTGAACCAGTATTAAAATTGTTTTAATGGATATTCTATTTGAAGCATCTTATGACAGTGATATCACTCTGGCCTCCTATAACTGTTTGAGAAGTTATTCTTCTGCTAATGGAGCCAACACATCCACTGCTATCACTTCACTTTCCATCCATGCCCAGGAAAATCTGGAATTGAGAATGAGTGAAATTAATACAGAAGAACAGCCATTTGGTCTGAGTCATAAAAAAATATGTAAACACATCTTTTGCAGCTATTCATCATAATTATCTTTGAGCACAGATTTAACATAACTACAAGTTTTTGAGATGCTAATGCCTCTTCATCAGATTTATTTCCTGGTTTCCATGTGATCAGTGGTATTACGTGATATCAACAAGCACAAGTTACACATTAATCATTACCTTTCTTGAAAGACAAAAAATCAGCACTCAATTTTGCATTAAGCATGTATTTTGGGTTTTTGAACTCATTGCTATAGAGAGAGTATGTCACCAAAAAAAATTTTTAAGTACTACCAAACAATAAATAGTTAAAGAATGACATCAAAAATAAATGACAGATTTTGAATGTTCACAACACAAAGAAATGATCAATGTTTGATGTGACAGATATGCTAATTACCCTGATTTGCTTATTACACATCATACACACCTATAGAAATATCACTCTGTATCCCATAACTATGTACAATTATTACATGTCAACTAAAACTGCAAGGAAAAAAGTAAAATAAAGCAAAAATAAATGACAAAACCATTCTTGAATAAATATCCAGATTTCTTCTTACGTACTATATAGCAGGACTGCTCAGCCTTTATTTCCTACACATTTCACATATACCTATCGTAGAATTTCCCTTATTTTCCAGTGACCCCGCTGATTTGTGGTTTGCGGCCTGGCAGACTTTGTGTCCCTCACAGGCAAAGGAACTTATCATAGCACAACTGGCTGGTGTACCAAATGAATTCCCCATCACTACCCCAAACCAGGAGCCCAATCACACTCTGTCGTACCAGCAAATGAGAGGATCCCGCATGCTGTTCTTTAAAGGCAGATGTTAGTTAATGTCTGTCTGTAAAGAGAGGTGGATAAATAGAACTGTACTGTAGCCAGGAGCATGCATTTTATGTGAAGTGTATGTTATTAACTCTAAGTAACAAGCTAAAGATGCACACTGTAGTCCCTAGAGCAACCACGAAAATAATAATGAAAAACATAAAGCTAAAAATTCAATAGAGAAATCAAAATGAAATACTAAAACAATATTCCATTAGATCAAATGAAGGAAGGAAAGAAGAAAAAGTGGAACATAAAAAGGTGACAAATTCCAAACAAATAGCAAAATGGCAGACCTATATCCAACTATTGATTGCAAAAGGTCAATATCTTCAGCACGGATTAAAAAAGGAAAAAAGTAAATCTCAACAATATGACACCTATAAGATGAAACATAAAGATAAAAATTGGTTGAAAGTAAAAGGAGAGAAAAAATAAACTATGCAAATATATCATTAAAAAGTGGGAGTTGCTACATTCACATCTGATAAAATAGACTTCAAGACAAGGAATATCGGCAGAGATAAGCAGGGACATTTTATAATGCTGCAGCAAGCATAAATGTGCCTGCAGGTGGTAACAAACATTTAAAATATATGAAACAAAGCTTAACAGAAATAAAAGGAGAACTAGTCAAATCTATACATAGGTGGAGATTTTATCACCCTCCCCCCTCAGTTATTGACAGGACTACTAAACAAAAACTCAGTATGGATATAAAAGATCTGAAAGACACTCTCAAATACCTTGGCCAATTTGGCACTTACAGAACACTTCACCCAACAACTACAGACTGCACTATTCTTTTCAAATGCATATGGAGTCTTCACATGCTGGGCCATAACAGCTCTACATAAATTTCAAGATATTAAAATATTATGAAATGTGTTATTTGACCACAACAAAATTAAATTAGACATCGATGATAATGTGAAAGCTAGAAAAGCCCCCAAATATTTGGAAATTAAACAAATACAAGTAAGTTTCAAAAAACTTAAAAGGGAAGTTAGAAAATATTTTAAATTGAACAAAAATGAAAACACAATGAATCAAAATTTGTGATGCAGTTAAAGAGTGCTTGGAGGAAATTTCAGAGCTTTCCGTGCTTCTGTTAGAAAGGAAGAAAGATACAGAGTCAGTGATACAAGGTTTCATCTTAAGCTAGAGAAAGAAGAGCAAATTGAACCCAAAGTAAACAGAAGGATGGAAATAATAAGTGTAAGAACAAATCAATCAAACAGAAAATAGGAAAAAATGCCAAAATTTTGAACTTTGAAAAGATTAATAGAATTGGTAAATCCCTCACAGGAAGGATTTTAAAAAAGAAAAAATATGAATTGCCAGTATCAGAAATGAAGGAGGGAATATTGCTAAAAATCATACAGACATTAAAAGGATAGTAATTATGCACAAACAAATTCGTCAACTTAGATGAAACGGACAAATTCCTTGAAAAGCACAACTTGCCAAAGTTGATAAAAGGTGAAATAGAAAATTTGAGTAGCCATATATATGTCAAAGAAATTGAATTTGTTTTCAAAAATAGTCCCAGAAAGAAAAATTCCAAGCTCAAATGATTTCATTGCTGAATTCTATCAAATAGTTAAGCAAAAAAATAACATCAATCATGTGTAAACTCTTTCAGAAAATGGATAAAGGAACATTTCCCAGTTCTTTTAATAAGTCCAACATACTCTGATACACCAAACCTGAAAAAAAAATTACAAGAAAATTCCTCCATGCACACAAATGGAAAAAATCTTTAACAAAATATTAACAAATAGAATCTATCAATATATAAAAAGGATAATTCATCATGAACAAGTGGGCTTATGCTAGGAATGCATGATTGAGCTAGTATTTGAAAATCAAAGAAATTCACTGTATTAACAGAATAAAAGAGAAAATCATGTGATTATCTCAAAAGATAGAGAAAAGGCATTTGTCAAAATTCAAAATCTATTTAGGCCTTTAAAAAAATACTCAGCAAATGGAGACTAGAAGGAAAACTTGTTCCATGTGATAAAGGGCAGCTACAAAAAAAAATCTACAGCTAGCATCATACTTAATCACGAAACACTGAATACCTCATCCCTAATGCTGGTAACAAGACCAGGATATTCCATTTTCAACCCTTCTATTTAACATAACACAGGAGGTCCTCACAGTAAGGCAAGGAATAGAAGAAATAAAAGACATTAAAGACTGGAACAGGAAAAGTAAAGGTCTCCCTTTTCACAGATGACATAATTGTCTAATTATCAAAATTTAATATCAACAAGAAAACCACTAGAAGTAATATGTGAGTTTAGCAAGATCAGGGGATATGAGGTCGATACATACAATCAATTGTATTTCTGTGTAGTAACATCAAACAAGTGGAAAATCAAATTAAGGAAACAATTCTTTTATAATTATCTCAAAAACATGATACTTGGGAACAAATTTAACAACAGTATTGCAAAACATCTCAATGAACATTTAAAAGCATTGCACTGCTTAATAAAGAAAGCCTAAATAAATATCAAAAAACATTATGTGCTTGGTATGCATTTTCAGAATCTATTGAAGGGATTTTAATGAATACCTACTACATTCCAGGCACTGTTTTAGGCACTGGAGATAAAACAGTTAAAGTCCTGACCTCATGAAGTTTACATCCCAGTCAGAGAAACGGCCAATAAAATAAACAAATTATCCTGCAATACATCAGGTGCCAATAAGTGCTATGAAGAAAAATAAAACTTGGCAAGACAGGAGAGAGGAATGCAGGAAGACTCTTTTATCAAATGGTTAGTGAATGCCTTTTTGGTAAGAAAAAAATTAAGCAGAGGCCTGGGACAATGAGAGAGTGCACTGTGTATGTACATCGGAGAGGACAATTCCAGGCAAAGGGACCGGCCAGTGCAAATGTCCTGAGGTGGGAGTGTGCGTCGCTGGAGTGCAGTGAAGTGAGCAAGAAGAAGGGTACATGATGGTAGAAGGGTCAGGTCTCGGGGACCCCGGTCACGCAGGGCTTGGGGACTTCACTGCACACATGATGCAAAGCCACAGGAGAGTGCCAGAACCTGGCATGTTTTCAAAGGATCTCTCTGCTGCTATGGGTAGGATGCAGTGCCAGGTGCCAAGGATGGGAATGGGGAGCCAGAGGCTTTATAACACTCCAAAGAGAAAGGTCAGTGGCTGGACGAAAGTGGTCCAGAGGCTCTGGAGAAAAGCATCGTTTGTGGTCTGGACACACACCAGAGACACAGCCCACAGGGTTTGGGGTGTGGCGTTTGAGACTAATAGAGAAGTCAAAGATTCTGCCTGAGCAACCAGAAGAATAAAGTATTTATAAAATTGTAGGAAATGCGTGTTTGAAATAGAAAATAGAAAGGCAGATTTTGGACTTGTCCCTATGAGATGCAAGCGGAGACACTCAGCAGGTATAAACTTGAGGAGCCCTCAGCCCATCGATAGGGTGATCATATAATTTAGCTTTCAAACTGGGGCCTTTTCTGAGACTGAAGGGTGGCGCTAATTACACCTAGCCACAAGGCAAAAACCAGAACCAACTGTCCCAGACAAACGAGGACATGGGGTCACCCTACCTACACACGGTGTGAAAGCCATGAGACCAGGTGAGACGCCTGAGGAAATGAGTGTGGATGGAGAGGAGAAACACTGCAATGTCTAAAAGTCGGAAGATGAAGAGGGACCAGCCAGCAGGGGAACGGAGAGACTGCTGTCACAGAAGCCAGGCGAAGAAGGGGCGTTTCAATAAGAGGCAGTGATCGCCTGCGTCGGATGCTGCTGGCTTGGGATGCGTGAGAGGATGGGTGAGAATGGAGTGAGAATGTAAGGTAAACTTCTGACCCACAGAAAAGAAAGTGAGCAAGCACCATGTAAGTTTTGTTCTTTTTCATGTTCAGAGTTTTAAAAATAGAAAAATATCAGAGATTCCACATAATCAGTTTTCACTTTAAAGACAAAGAATTCAAGTCCTCCTTTAAAAATACTTTGTCCAAATGGATTGTGTTTTACGCTCAGTTAAGAAAAAGATATTAGAAAACAGCTAAAGGTAATGATAGAGACAATAGCACTTAAGATATGCGGGCCACTATTCTTAGTGCTTTGCATGCATTAACTCATTCAGTCCCCTCAAGAGAAGAGACTGAGTAACATTCTTCTCCTGTGTGACAGGTGAGGGAACCTGGGTAAAGGAGGGTGAAATAATTTACCCAAAGCCCCGTGGTTGGTAAGCGGTAAAGCTGGCATCAGAACCTGGGCAGGCTGGCGCCAGAGACTGTGCTCCTATCCCTGTCTGCGCTTGGTGGCCCTAAGACAGGGGCATGTACACAGGACGAGAGAGACTTTTCCATAATTGACTTTAAGGTCCTTTAAAACAGTCACAGTTCCAAAATCACTGGGCTGAAACACAGGATGCACACTTAGTAGTAGTACTTGCTCTCACGATGGGTGAACTAGGCCATGGGCCAGTGTTTTCTGACCCCACTCACCTAGGTGAGAACTTTGTCTTCTACAAGTACATTAAAGTCAAACACTTTACAGCCCCGCTCTCTCCCTGGGGTTCTGAGAACGTACTTTAGAGACCCCGCATTTCCTGAAAAAGCTACTTGCTGGCTGCCCACCTGGACCGTGCCATCCCAGAAAGACTGTGTGAGCCAATGGCTGTGCCCATGGCGGGGCAGGATCCACCTAGAAGAGTGGTTATGTAATCTAGATGATTTGGGGTTTTTCCCCCACTCAAAACATATCATGAATATCTTTTCTCTCCCATAGATTTGAAGATACTTTATCATTTCTTAATGATTGCATAGTTTTCCTTTATAGCATGAGCCATAATTTTAGCCAGTCTCCTAGTCATGAACATTTAGAGTTTTTTCCAATTTTTCATTAATCAGAAATTAATGAATAGTCTAGTGCATTCTTGCACAACTTTCTCCACTTGAACAGTTTCCTTCTTAGGGCAAATTTTTTGAAGCAAGATTGCTGGGCCAAAAAATACAGGCATTTTACATTGTGATACTTGCTGTCAAGCTGATTTACGAACAGGTTGTATTATTTATACTCTCATTAACTAAGCATTTCTCAAGATCTTAATTAATTAATACTGTTCCTTTTTGTTACTCAATCGGTTCACCTTCACCAGTAGGCAAAACGATATTTCATTTTTAATTAGCATTTCATCATTAGTGATGTTGAATGTCTTTTTACGTGTTTCTGACCACTTTATTTCCTCTTTTTGGTAAATTGCCTGTTCGATTTGCTTGTCCTTTAGTCTACGTGGGTTGCTGTTCTTTCGCCTTTTGCCTTGTAAAGGCCTCGTGCATGGCGGGCTGATTAACTCTGCCATAAATGCTGCACATATCTCTCCCCGGTTGTCATTTGGCTTGAAACATTAATAGCATTTTCACAGGGCAGATTGTTTTTTAGTTTTGTTAAATAAAACTTACACATCGGGAACCTCTAGGGAGAGTTCTTCTGATTAAAAGAGTAAATATTGAAATTAAATCAGACCCATATACTCCTAAATAGCCCACACATAACGCAACCTTCCCTCCAAGAACAATGATTCTAAGCTCTGGGGAGAATAAAGATGATAATTAGGTGTCTTCTGGTGACACATGCCTCTGGTCTTATACTTTTCCCCTTCTCAGCCTCTTCTCTTTGACCCGCAGAGCTCGCACTAAGGCACGATGGTAGCCATCTATATGATCATCTCCTTTCCAAGGCTCCTGCTTTTCAAAGGTGGTGTACATTCAAAGGTTTAGTTTTAGCATTGGAACTTAGCCCTCTGCCTTCTTGCATTTGTTTGAATAATCTTTAAGAACTGCCAAGCACCGTGCATAGGTTGGGCCTGTGTTGGATGGCAAACCCATTCAAGTCCCTCTCTGGTTGACAGTGGAGTCACTCTGTACCGTCCCAAAAAGACAGAGAAGACAGCAAGACAGACCAGCAAGGGAAAAGCCCCGACCAGGGGTCTGCCAGCTCAAGGCCTTGCCCCAGCCTGACTATGACTGGTGGTAAACGGAGGTTGTCATCTGTGAACAAACCCAGCCCTCTGCCAACAAAGCCCAATCAAGGCCAGACTTCAGAGGCCTCCAAGTACACCATGGCCAGAGCCCACTTGAAAGATGACTTCACCAGCATAAAGTAGAGCCAAGAACCCAAATACTTTGTCTTCTGCTGTTTATTCTAAAGTCACGATTATGTGTTCCCTCGTCTTTCAGGGACATCAAACATATAATAACATTGCACAGGGACTTCTGAAGGCCTGGCCATTGGCACAAGCACAGAGGAGATCTCAGGCAGGTGCTGGGAACAGTGTATCCTTGGCAGATGTTCAAGGGGCTGGCTACACTTGGCTAGACTTGCTATCTAAGAAGTGTGTCTAATCCCAAGACCATGATCATCTGGGAACAGTCATGGCACATGGTTCCCCGCCCTCAAAACCAATGCTTCACCTGCTGCCTTCTCAAGAGGGGGTTGGTAAAGATCCAGATGTGAGGTAGACATCTTTGTTGACTTCTCACACTCTTCCAGACTCACACTTCTTCATTCTGTTTGTGCAAATCCTGGCTCTCTAAAGGCTCCTACTGTCAAGCAATACTACCCACTACCACTCACTCATCCAAAACTCCAGTGTCTGGCTAGCAGTCACCTCCACCAACCAAAGTCCTTAGGTGACCTCACATCTACAGGGATGCGCTGGCCAGCACTGGGTGGCTTCCACTTTCTTGAGCTTCTAATCAACAGTGACCTTCACCTCCACACTTTAACAATCATTCCTTTGCTACACCTTAGACCTTGTCTTTATCTGTACCATCTCTCAAATCTTAAATCAGTCACCCTGGTTTCTAACCACGCCTCGTGTCCTCCAAGCTCGCATGCATGTGTTCATTATTGCTATATAAATATGTTCCTCCTGCTCTATGAATTCTCCTACCTCACAGGCACCATCAGCCCTTGTTTCTTTGGCTTTCTCCCTCTCTCCCTTCCCTCCATCTAGTCTTTGCTTCATTCCCCACCCACCCGAGATTCCACCTTAATCCCTCTCTTGTCAATATTCTCAGACCAAACCCTCCCCCATTGAAGTCCCACTTCAACCACCTAACAAAACGGCAACCCTGGATCTTTGGGCTCTCAGATTCCTGTGCCTGAGCCCTGCTGAAGAAATGGACTCACTTCCAGGTTTGGAGTCGCTATGAATGCCTGGCCACCAGCTCATCCAACACTGCTCTCGTTTTCCTGAGGAGCTGCTTCAAATGTCCTCCACTGTTGAACCTCAGACTCTTGCCCCCACGCTCTGTCACCTCTCACTCCTGGGAGATGACCTCACCCCCTGCTTCACAGAAGAGGCAGCAGTCACTGGACAGGAAGCTCGCCAGCAGCTTACCGCCAAACCTCCCAGCTATCCCCTCTGCCACCCTTCCTTTCTCGCTCCCACTAAGTATTTAATAGGAGAAGGTTTCCTTCTTCTGCCCAAGGCTAATCCTTCCGCATGTTCTTCCCCCAATGCCCTTCCTCCTTCAGAGCCTCACTCTGTCTCCAACTCCTCCGTCACGCTCTTGGTTCTTTCCATTAGTGCTTAAGCATGCTCCAATCTGCCCCAACTTTAAGCAAACAAAAACAAAGCAGCCTTCCTCCACCCCACGTACCACCTCAAACCTCCTCAAAATCATTTCTCCAGCTCATAGCCAGACATTTTTAACCTTTTTTATTCTAAAATAAAACACAGATACAGAAAACCAATGTTAATGAATTGGTATAAGGTGAACAACCTTGTCAAAGTGTTCAAAAAAGTGTATTTTTCCAGCCACTGCAGAAGCCTTACAGGTGCTCCATCCCAATCGTAACTTCCCCTTCCCCTAAAAGGAATCGTTATTCTGACTTCCATAGGAATCACTTTCTTGTGTGTTTTTACAGTTGCACCACCCAAGGTGCATCTGCAGTCACTACAATTTAGTCTTGCCCGCTGTTCATTTGCCATCTCTTGTAAGCATCTGTTGTCTAAAAGTTCCCCCTTGACCCCTTTCTTCTCCTTTCCTACAATGTATCAGTTAAGGAACTTTGGCCATGTGACTTGTAGAGTCTCTCACGGTCTCTGGGTTTTGGCGATTGCACACTCATGGTGCAGTTCAACATGTTCCTGTTTTTCCTGTGAATTGACAGCTGAGTCCAGAGGCTTGATCAGGCTCAGATCCATTTAGCAAGACTATAGGTGATGTTTCTTTCACCAGGAAGCATTTCATGTTTAATTGCCTTTTTGTGTGTGTGATGTTTGTAACCAATGATGCTCAATGCCTAGATCCTAATCCTATCATTTCTTTTTTTAGCTGTAATTCTTCTAGAAAAGATGCACCCCTCTTTTACAGTTTGGTGACATAGTGATATGGTTGGTGTAGAAAAGGCAGGACAAGTGCTTGATTCTTTCTCTATCTTTACCCAGTTGTCAAGATAATGAATTTGGGGCCGGGTGCGGTGGCTCACACCTGTAATCCTAGCATTCTGGGAGGCCAAGGCGGGTGGATCGTTTGAGCTCAGGAGTTCGAGACCAGCCTGAGCAAGAACGAGACCCCGTCTCTACTAAAAATAGAAAGAAATTGGCTGGACAACTAAAAAGAAAGAGTTAGCCGGGCATGGTGGCACATACCTATAGTCCCAGCTACTCGGGAGGCTGAGGCAGGAGGATCGCTTGAGCCCAGGAATTTGAGGTTGCTGTGAGCTAGGCTGACGCCACGGCACTCTAGCCCGGGCAACAGAGTGAGACTCTGTCTCAAAAAAAAAAAAAAAAAGAAAGATAATTAATTTGTTCCTGTCATCCTTCCAAGGAGACCAAGTAGTTTTAGGTTGTTTTTTCTTTGGATTTTTTTGTTTGTTTGTTTGTTTTGGGGGTGGTATTATTGTGAACTCATGGATTCCTACTTTGCCAGTGAGAGCCTCTTCAAATTGGGTCTTGGTCCCTTTGACACAGCCCAGCAGTCTTTCACTGGCTTCCTTGCTATCTGGTATGAAAAGATATTCCAGATTTATATTTTATATTGATTTGTTTTAATGGGAAATGATTTTTCAAGTCCACAATCTTGGTGATAAAGATACTCATGGCTCCTTAGTTAGGCTTCTTAAAAGGGTCACCTTCACTTCTCCATTCCCGCCTACCCCTTAGCCCATTCAACCTGACTTCTGCCACCACCACTTCCTTGGAAATATTCTCACCTATTGTTCAATGGAATTGGCACTTCTGAGTCTCCATCCACAACTGATGCAATTGACTGCTCCTTTCTTCTTGAAACACTCAGGAACTTGGATTTCCATGGCATCACCATCTTTGCTTTTTCCTCCTACCTGAAAGGTAGGCTCCTTCTCATTCTCCCTGGTGACCTTGAGAGGATTGAGGGCATCCTAGAACTTTGCTCTTCTCACTAGACCCCTCTTTCTGACCTGTGCCACGCACTTCATGGCTGAAATTAACTTACATGCTGATAATTCTCAAATAAGTATCTCATGTTAAGGTCTCTCCCCAGAATATAAGGCCCAGCTACCCAACTCTCCACTCAGATGTCCTGCCTGAGATGTCCAGATACCTGTCATGTCCCCAGCATGCTTCTAATGCAATGATTCACATCTCGGGAATTGGTGCCTCTGTCTACCTAGTCACCCAAATCAGAACCCCCGGCAGTCCCCTTTGACTCATTCTTTCCCTGTATCTCCTGCAATCCGATCAAAAACTGAAACCGACTCAGTCCATGCTCCCTCCTTGCTGTCTGACATCATCTGCTTCTCTCTGCCCACACGCCCCTTACTCCAGCTCACACTGTCATCCCGCTGCATCTCAGCAGCAGCCTCCCACCTGGCCACCAGGTGCAGCCTCCCACCAAGCCACCCTGACTCTGGTGCGGCCCCTGCAGTCCATCCCCTGAACTGCAGCCAGAGAATCTGCCTGAAACACAAACTGGATCACGTTGTGCCACTGTTTTAAGTCTTCACAACGCTGTTGGAATAAAGTACAAAATTTTTCTTAAGAAGTTTTTTACAAGGCCCAGCATGATGTGGCTCCCGTTTGCTTCTCCATCTTCTCCTCTTAATAACCATCACTTTTCACTACCCACAGCTCACTCCCAGCTCCAGCTGTAACGAACTTTGATCGCTTTAAGTGGCACCATTATTTCCTTCGGGAAGTCCTCCAAGCCCTGGAGTTTGAGTTTGATGCTTCTTTCAACATTAATTACACAACTTCATAATTCCCAGTCCACTTGTCTGCATTCCTGACTTCCCCAACTAGAGCAGAGTCTCTCCTTGCTGACAAGACTCATGCCACAGCTGCCTTGCCAACTGCCAGCTCGGGGACCCCTTTCCCTGGGTCCACCATGTGTACCTTTGGATGCTCAGGTCCTGTCTTAGATGGTCCTTCGCATTTAGCAGACTGTTCTCAGTCGGAGACAGGCTGTCCTTACTGGAAAGTCCTTCTAAAAACATCAAGTCTGACCCTCTCATTTTACAGAGGAGGAAATTGAGGCACGAATAAAAAACCTCAGAGAAGTGGTGGTTCAGTCTATACCAGAATCCAGGTCCATTCAAAGGATGTTTCCTTCTACCAGGAAGCCCAGGAGAGCTGCTCCAGGAAGCCTTGGCTAAAGGAGTGGGCCATTGTTTCAGAAGAACGTAAAGCCACATTGTTCCAGGAGTCTGGCAAAACTACAGCTGCTGATCCTAACTGGAGTCTACTCAGCTCAGTGTTGGGACTGAATCCCAGCTCTAAAGGGCATGACCATGAAGCACCCCCCATGGTGGCTGAGGGACTCCTGCAACCAGTCAGATGGCACAGACAGAAACATAGATGTCATCATTGGAGCCAGGTGGATCCCACTGTGGCCACAGATGCCGGATCAGCCAAAGAGAAGGTAGAACAAACAACCGAAGTGGCAGAGAGATCACAAATTTGGGTCCCTGACCTGGCACAGTCCAGACCAGATTCTGCTAATGACTACTGGATCCTGGCCTCCCCTAGATCCAGCCAGAAGGATGGCTAGATGACGAAGAACAGGCGACACTCAGAGAAGCATTCTTCTTGTCCACAGAGATGGGGACAGCTCAGTGTCTTGGGTCAGACTCCCCAAAACATGCCCTGAGATGAGAGTTTTTGCACGAGTGATTTATTAGGGAAGACTTGCCAGGAGAGACTGGTAGGAGCAGGGAGAAGAGAAAGGAGCTAGAGTGTGATTTCAGACAGAAACTCAGAAGACAGATTTAATCTGATCCTGCCAGAAGACACAGGAGTAAAAGTTACACCTCAGGATGGACAAAGCTTTGGCAAGGGCTTTCACAACCCCTGCCCTGGCAGACACTGGTCCAGGGAGAGAGGTAACTACCCACTCACGTCCAGCTTCTGTGCAAACAAAGCAGCTCCAGTAGCCCATAGATGCAGGAGCTGCAGGCTACAGGTGCTGGCATTAGGAGCAAGGACACACCAAATCTGATGGTGCATGAAAGAAGGGGAGATGCATTATCATTGCATCAAATAACAACATAACAGTATTAGGTGACCCAGCTAAAGCCAAGCTAGAATTCAGAGTCTGCCTGGCTACATGAGTAGAATGCTGGTAACTCCTCTTGGAATCTCTCTGAATGAGCTGGTATATGTGGAGGCTGTTTAGGGGTAAAAGGACGCAGAGACTCTTGGGGCGACACTTGGGGAATGAGGACCAGCCAGGGAATGGTATGGAGACTCCCTCCCATCCAGCCCGAGATGAGTTCTGGATCTCTGTCACTTGCAGCTGGAATCCTGAGTAATGCAGTACTTTATCAGTTTGACAGAAGGTGAAACATGAGAAAACAGGTGGGAAAGGGCATCATAAATAGACATTTTGTCATTTCCTGGCCACATTTGTTGCACCAGAATAGACACTGAAGAGTACACATAATAGTCACTCAGTAAATATTTGTTGGATGAATGAATCGAACTGTTTGGAGGAGGAGGAGGAAAAAGAAGAAGGGAAGAGGAAGAGGAAGGAAGGAAAGAAGGTAGTAAAGGAGGGAGAAGGAGGGGAAGAAGAAACCCACATGGAATTTGCCGTAACTGAAAATTCTAGAGGTAGTTCTAGATTCAGGCACCACTGGATTCAGGCACTGGGACGCTGTGGGCAGAACTGTGTCTCTCACCAAATCTTGGCCCTGCTTGTCTCTGAATTACCTTCACTCTTGGACTCTAAAGTAGCAACATAGCCACCAGTGGCTCTCAGCTAACACTCCACCAACTTAGTACCCTGATGGCTGCAGCAGAAGTCCCAAGATTGATTCTGATTCTCTGACTTGCACCATTTGCCCATTCTCAAACCAGTTACTGTGGCCAGGGAGATGGAATAAACAGCCCTGGGTCACCTGTTCACTCCTGGAGCCTGCAGGTGGGTCAGGTGGGGTCAGTTGTCAGTCCCACCAGAGCCTCATGGAATGAGCATGAAGCAGGAATATTGCCCCCAAGGAAAGCTGAGGTGCTGTTACCTGCAGTAGGGAAAAGGAATGCTGGACATGCAAAAATGGCAGTGTCTGCTACATTCATGTGTGCTGCCAAAGCTGCTGCTGGGCTGGAAATGGCAGGAAGCAGGGGACCCCACAGCTTTCATGAGAAATGACTCCCAGAGGTCTGTGGACCCTCAGAGTTCAGGATATACAAAAGTTTGTTGTAGATCTTGGCTTTCTCCTGAATCACAGGCAACTGCTTTTCCAACTTCCATTAGTTTTCTCCCACTTGGTGAGCCATTTTGAACCAGTTAGAGAAGCAGCTGAAATGGTTTCAGGAAATGCCTGGTCTTGTTTTCATACAGAACACCTGGTGCATTCATCTACACCCTGGGTGCAAGCCTCTGCTGCATTCAACATTCCATCTTCTAACTTGCCCAAAACTTCTGAGAACTCATGCTCCTAACCCACTTAGTTTTTCTACATGTCTATCCCCAGCAGTAGCTTTGACATTCTTTAGCTGTCATTGTTTTTCACATAGGAACCAAGGCTTTAATCACCTCATAGCAGTTACAGCGTCCATGATGAACAGAGAACGTGAGCTACCCTGAGATGTGGCAGCCTGTTGGGAGCTAAGGTCCACGGGAGAAACAGCTGTGGCCTCTGCCCCAGGCACCTACTCACCCTCTGCTGATCACTGCATCGTCTCTGCCACACTTGGATCCTGAGGTTCACAGGGCTCCACTCCATACCCAGGGCTGGAGCCCACGATGAAAGCCCAAACCAGTTAGGTCATCGCGGTTCCCAGTCACAGTGATTAACCTGGGGATAGATTTGGGAATCCATCAGAACCAATGAGAGGCAACAGTGTCGTGTCTAGGAGAGAGACTGCTGCTACTTCCCGCCAGACTTGAATCTCAGAGACTGTGAGGTTGGGAGCTAAGGCTGCCATTGGGTACCCCAAGGAAGGGCTCCTGCTTCCATATGAGTCAGCCCAAGGGAAGTAGAGTTGAGAACTGGAGAGACACAGACGAGAGAGATGCTGGATCCCGTTGACACTGACTCAGTGAGGTGCTGCCTGAAGTCATCCCAAACTCTGCCTTTTCAGAGAAGTAAGCTGATAAGTGCTCTTTTTGCTTAAGCTAGTTTGGGTTGGGATTTCTATCCCTGGAGACTGGAATTTCCCAAGTGGATACAACCCGATTATAGCTCACACCCTCTCAGGCCACACCAGGCCATGGGTAGACGTCTGGTCACATTAACAACAGCACGATGGTGGCTCTTAGCTCCCACCTATTGCGCAGACACTCAGCATTCCTCCAAGGCTCCCTCAGTTATTTCTCAGTGGGCATTTCCCCAGCGGGTGTCTCACATGTGTTCAGGGACTATTCTGGTTGTGTTCTTTTATAACACCCCTTGTAAAATGACTGTGGCCACAGGAGCAGGATAAATAGATTGACCTCGCCATGAACATGGGCAGAGCTGGAGGAGAGTAGGTGTGGTTGGCAGCCTCCAGGAGGACCATGAGATTAACATGGAGAAGAGGCCATCCCCTGAAGAAGGGGGCACCTTTACTAGAAGAGCAGGGAAGGGAGAGCCAAGCAGACAGACAATGGGCCGGCCCAGGCAGGCAGGCAAGGAGCACCTCCGTCACCAGCTGGTGACGAGAGGAAGGCCTGCAGAAGGGAAGGGACATGCCAACGGCTGCTGGGTGAGGATGTGGTGGAGCTAAGACTGGAGCCCAGGGTCCAGGGTCTTCCGCTGTTCACCCACTTCCTTTTCTGAAGGGCCAGGCACAAATTGTAGAGTCAGGAACGTGTACACGTTCACACTGCCAGTTCTGCCCAACCCTCTTGTCAAGTGTGAGCACATTCTGGGATGGCGGGGCAAAGGCAAGTCCAGTTGACCTCCCAACATCCCTGAACAAGAGCGCCAGGCCCCTGCTTTGCGGCATTTACATCGGGGCCAGGATGGCTGTAGATGACCTGCCCTCGGAAACAGCCATTCTATGGAGTTAAGATGTGGTATTTTTGCCTCAAGCTTGATCAAAATACTACATGACTCACCAGCACCCCAGCCCTCTCCTCTTAGCCACACTAAGATCCTGCAATTCTCTCCCTTCCCAGTGAGCTCATTGCCCTGGTCCTTAGACTTTCTCTCCATCATCCTGGAATTCCCTTGCCTATGTCTATAACCTAAGTCCTTTTCTCCTCTTCCTCTAAGATTTTTCTTCTTCACACCAAACCCCACTTGGACATTCAAGCCTCAGGCTCCTCAGAGGGAAGAGCGGGGACTTGGGAGCAGGGGCGTGGGGGGAGGAGCTGGCCCTGGTGCTGCAAACCTTGATCGCTGAGCTGGTTCCACACCTCTGGGCTCCAGTTTGCTCTTGCCCAGACCATAGCTTGCAAACACGAGGATTTCCCATCATCTGGCCCACTGCAGGCACCAAGCCTGCCCCTCTCTTCCCCAGTCCTGACTCCAATCCTCATGAAACCAGATTCTCCGGCCCTCACACCAGGGCTGCCTTCTGTTCCCAGGTTAGACCTGAATGATGGGGAGAGATATTCATTTCCCCAGAGACAGGGCAGTCCAGGGCTGTTTCTGTTTTAAAAATAAACCATATGACTCTTTCAGATTTGGGGGTTGAAGAGCAAAGAGAAAGGGGATATAAGAGAAGTTTCAGGGCTGATTGCCAAAAATGTTTCCCACCCTCCAATTTCTTAAACTGGGAGTATCTCAAGGGGAAGCCGACCACATGGTCTTGATTTACTAAAACTTCACTCATCAGGCTGGTATCCTTTCAAGCGTACGGGACGGCCAGCAGGCGAGAGGCTTCTCAAAACCCCTTCCCCTCCACACCGGGGCTGGCGGGGGTCCAGGAGAGGCCCTGGAGCAGGAGCTCTTGTGCAGCCCCTAGGGAGCTGCTCCTGCAGGGTAACATCTCCCCACCGAGCCAGAGGAAAGCTCTCCAGAGGATCACACGTGACAGAGATGCAGTGACCTGACACCAAAGTCCGAGTGGAAGCCTCGGCACTGACCCAGGTGTGATGGACACACAGCTGTGCCCAAGGGTGTGGATGCCAATGTGGACAGCACCACACACAACCAGCCCCCTACAGGTGTCTCACACACACACACACACACACACACACACACACACGCACACGCACAGCAGTGGTCCCTGCAGGCTGGAGAGGCACATCCAGGGAGCTCAGTCTCTGCCTGCAGCCAGAACACCGCCTGTGAATTAGGTGGGAAACTATGCATGGACTCTTGCTGCACACACACTCCTGAGAGCCCATCATCATAATCAGTCCTTTTAGCTGTTCCAAGAGTTAATGTCCCTCCTCCCCAGTCTGGGCACCAAGTTCACACAGCTGTCAGCCAGAGCGGGTCTGTGGTCCTCGTGCCCCGGCACTGTGATGGGCTTCGCAGCAGACACCTGCACCCCACAACAAACAGGTGCCCACGGAACACCAGGACTCTCAGACACACAAAGAGGAAGAAAGTTCCCTCTGGAGTTGGCTATTGGAGGTCAGGGAAGGACTCCAGGAAGTAAAAGGAGGGGCTGGGGCCAAATGGCTCACACGGGCTCCTCCCTCGACTGGTGGCCTTTTTCTAGGCACTCTCTGAAAGACAGCAAAGGCACAAACCCAGCAGAATCTAGCACCAGGGAGATGTGTTTTCCCACCAAAGGGTCTTCAGGAGAATGTCCTTTCCTGCCAGCTGATCAGAGGCCACATTCCCTGGGATCTGAGCAGAGCCCTGCCTGAGTCATCCATCCTAGCCAGGAGTGCTTGCACCCAGGTGCCCAGCCTAGCATGACTCTAGTCACAGGCTGCAAACCAGCTCTTCGACTCTGTCCTGGGGTCTCAGCCTGGTGGGTGGAGGCTCCTGGGGCTTAGTCTATACCCAGCACTCAAGCCCAGGAGCCTCCTGTAAACACCAAGGGTGAGCCAGCCAGGGCAGTCCCCAGAGCCACCTGGCTGAGAGAGGGGTGCAGTGCCAACAGGGAAGGTGAGGTTCATTTTCTGATTGGGAAACACACAGATGGTGACAGCAGAAACAGTTAAACACAGCAACTAATTACTCCCCAGATAAGAAGTTCTAGAATATGCTGCTGTCTGCTCAGAAGGTGCTTGCTGCTTCCCTAAACACCTCCCAGCTACATTCACTTTCAGGAAAACTCCAGGGTGAGATCACGGATGATGGCTTTAGAAGGGGTATAGTCTAATAAAGGTTTTCAAATGAGAAACTGCGGCCCAGAGAGGAGGAGGCAGTCCTGTTCAAGGCAGTGCAGAGCTGGGCCATGAAGTCAGGCTAGCCCAGCAACTGAGAACACAGGCTCTCAGGACAGGTGGTCCTGAGTTCAATTCAAACCGCACTGTCACCGACGGTTAACACCAACTTCTCTAGGACTGAAATCCTTATTGGTGTCATGAGAACACCACTACCCCACGGAGTTAAGTGAGAATTAAATGAGACACATAAGAGAATCCAGCATACAGTAGGAGTTTAATAAATGCCTGTCTCTGCCCCTTCTCACTCCCTTCTTCCACCACTCTGAGCATAGCCCTGGATGCTTCTTGAGCGTTTGACTGGCTGATGCCTGGGAATTCTGGCCCAAATGGCAAAGGCTGCCCCTGGAGAGGGGAGCGTGTCAGCTCGGCCCTTCCAGAACCAGGGCCAGTGGAGCCCGGACATGCCAGGGCCTGCAGGAAGACCCACAGCCTCCAGGTAGAGCCCAGCGCTCACTTCGCCCTCCTCCGTGCACTCTAAGCCTGTCCAAACAGCGGCATTGAGGCTCCTTATTTGGCAGCCTTGGTGGCCCTCCCTGAGAAGAGGAAGAGGAACCTGATTCACAGCATCACGAAGCCCCAGGTCTGGCTGGGGGGCTGGGAGGGGCCCTTGCTGGCGGCAGGACATGAAGGGCTCTCTGGAGCCAAGGAGCACACACAGGTTCTGTGGCCCAGAAGGCAGAGTCAGTACCAGGACAGTACAGGTTATGGGCAGGTCATAGGGGCATCATGCTGCCACATCTACACCACTTCTCAGGTTACCAGATACTTCCATATCTATCCTCTCAGCCCAGGGTGTAATGGGACCTCTCAAGGATGGACTCTAAGATTCTAAGATGGATCCTAGCAAATGACTACGTGCCAAAGATCATACTAGCAATTCCTCTAGGGGGTAAAGGTGGAAGGAGGTGTCTTGGAGATCTCTCCAAGGCCCACGTGTCTGTGAGGCCACCAGAGGGTTAGAGTCCACCTCCATCAAAGGTTCAGGGCACTGAATGGCTGACCCCAAACATCACATACTAAGAAGCTGGTTGCTTTTATGGGGTCCATAAAAGATACCTCTTTTCTCTGGGCCAGGTGTGTCCAACGATACAGCTACAACACCCCAGGTAGGAAGGGCCAAGCTAAAAAGCCAGATCTCCCTCCCCAAGCCAGAAATTGGAAACTCACTTGCAACGTGAGCCCAGCAAAGCCAGACCTGCAGCACTGACCCAGTGAGGAAACTAGGCCACCCAAAGCAGGGCTGCCTGCAACTGGCGCCCGCAAGTGAAGCGGTCCAGGCTGAGCCTCCCGAGACACACACATCTCTGCATGCTCAGTCTCCACACCATTAACAAGCAGAGGTTTCCACAGGCTGAGCCTCACCAGGCTCATTGGGCAGGAGGAAGGTTGCTTTCCCAAGACAAAGAAAGTCACTTTGCCTGGAACCTGCCCCAGCCAAATTGGGCCATCTTTCTTCCCTAGATTCTGAGACCTCTGTGCCAGGTTGGGGAGGTGTCTATGAAGAGGTCACAGGGTGAGAAGGGACATTCGGGGCCTTCTAATCCAGGCCCCCACCTGGCTTCCACCTTTGAGCATCTCTGCAGTAGGCCCAGGGAGCACTGGATCAACACCGCCAGCGCCCAGGACTCACGAATGAACGCAACTTAGAAATGCTCTTCCCTCGCGTTGAAATCTGCCTGCCTATTTCCCCCACCATACCTTCATTCATTCCACAAATATTTATTAATCACCTACTATGAACTGCACAGACATGGCACCTGCCCAGTCTAAAATTTGAAAAGAACAACTGTGAGCTCCTGGGTCCCCAGCTGCCCATCCCTCACTCCGTCCCTCACTCCGTCCCCCTCTTCGAACCCCTCATCCCCCTACTTCACCTGCCTCCTTCAGCTACTCCTGCTGTGGGATGGCTTCACAGGACTCTGCAGAAGAGGTGGGAAACCTGGATAACTCACCTCAATGTGTTTGTCATGAGAAGTTTGAGGACCGGGGCCCTCCCAGGCTGCAGCTGCCCTAGGTCAGTAGAGGGAGACCGGAAGAGGGTGGGCCCCCAAAGGCCTGAACAAACCCACCTGGCTGACAAGGGAAGGCTCCGGGAATGGAGGTCGCCAAGCGGTCAACAAGCAGTTCTTCAGACCACACAGGAGAAGGAGGGCGCTCCCATGGAGTCACTGGCCCACCGCCTGCCTTCGTTCTTGGGTCTTTGGGGAGCTCTGACGCCATTCGTTTTGCTGAGCTAGGGATGGGGAAAGAGTCAGAATGCCACATTCTCGCATCCTTACCGGTGCCCCACCCCATGGTTTTCAAGGGACAGCCCCGGGGAGTGCACAGAGCCCTTCCGGGGTGCTGGGGGAGGGGATATAGGGACAGGGCAGCCACGGCCCCGCCCTACTAGAAGAGCAATTCTGAGCTTATCTATTCTACCTGTGGGGCTTTTTGTTTGAAGAAAGTCTCCCGTGGATCTTTTTGGATGCCCTTGCTTTTTAAAAGACATGATAAAACCAGGGCCCAAGGAGAGAAGGGCATGGCAAAGGAATGGTTGGTGGGTGTCTCCTGACGGCCCCACCAGACTTCTTTTCATTGCAGTCAGCAAAGCTCTAGGACCACTTAAGGGTACAGGAGCTACCCAGGGACACCAAAAGTGAGACATGAGGCCAGGGTGAAAATTATTCCCTAATTGTGAACCATAAGAAATGCAAATAGATGGGCTTTCTCCACCGATGGAAACCATGCCCAGTCCAGGCTTGGCCTGGGCACCTGATACCAGGACAGGTCCCTCTGCTAGACAGGTCCCTCTGCTAGACAGGTCCCTCTGCTAGACGGTTCCCAGGACAGTTGATGGCCCCCACGCCATCAAGCCGGCTTCAGGGCCCACTGCCAGGCTCTGCCCTGTGCTTCGCCACCTCGGCCCATCTGTGGAATTGAGCGTGGCACTTATGCTGAGGGGCGTTACCTGGCGCAGGTATGGAATCCTTCAAAGGCCCAGGCCAGAAGGCGCTGGGCAGGGCCCCAGGTGGGGGCTGAGTCAGCGAGAGGAGACATGGTGTCAGCGTCTAGCTAGTACTCAAACAGATCATGAATAATTTGCTGGAAGCAGCTGAAGGCCGTACATATTCTACAGCCATCAAATGTGGACTGTACACTGTTTTTAAACTTATTTCGTTTTCTCTTTTGCCAAAAAAGGAAAAAAAAAGACAAAAGTTTGGGGCCATGAGAACAACCCTGCTTCCTCTACTCCGCAGCTCCGTTTCCCGGGGCCTGGGCTTTCACGGGTGTTTTGTCTGCAACAGGCTTTGGCCACGTACATGTGAGCGAAATGAGGTAACTCACAAATCCTCTGGCTGCTTCGTGGCTGATGCCTCTGAGAGTTGGCAGAAAGAGACAGGCAGGCAGGCAAACACCCCAAACGAGTGGCCATGGACCACAGGCAGCATGTTCCATGAATCAGGGGGCTCAGACCAGGGGTCCAAGATGGGAGGCTCAAGAAAGCAGGAGCAGACCCCCCCAGCCACAGGAGAAGGGACTCACCTCCTGGGCACTGTGGCTCTGGGCACTAGGGGCCACAGTCTCGAGAGCTACAGTGGGGTCCCTGTTCCAGGAGCAGCCCGAGGAACTGCCCACTCCCAAATGGACCCCGCAGTGCTGGGCAAGGGAAAATGGCAAAAAGGTGGACACAGCCTGCTTTTCTACATCCCGTTCCTGTTCATCCCTGCAGAGGTGAGGCGGGGGGGACACCCCAAAAGCCAGGTGGCCCGGCACTGAGGGAGATCAGATTTAGGAAAAGAAATGTGACATTTCTTACACCCCATGGCATGGATCAAATTCATACAGGTGACACTCGTTCTCAGGTTTCTCAAAGTCAGAGCTCACGAGCAGTCCACACCCACAGACACTAAGTACCTACCTTCCGTCTGCACCTCTGCCGTGACCCTGGTCAACCCAGCAGATCCCACTCACCCAGGGGAGCCTGGCTCGCTGATGTTCTACACCCTGCAGTGGGGGATGCCTGGAGTCTTTCCTGCCCAAGGGAACGTGGGGACTGACTGAGGCTTCCGCATTTAGTGAGCCATCAGTAAACACTGAAACACCCCAAGTCGAGATGAAACACAGCTCTCCCTAGATGAGCAGATATGGATATGGCATTTTTCCTTTTTTCCATTTTTTCATCTATTTGACAAACTCTGGCATTGCCATGGTAGACACAGCCAGTGCTCACAATAGCTGGTTCTTCTCTTCCCAGGAGTGGAAGACAACACATGTCAGCCCCTCACGGCCAGGTGGGGCCGTGGAACTTATCCTGGCCAGGAGGCTGTGAGTGGAGTGATGAGTGTGGCCGCTGAGCTGAAACATTAAAGAGCGTTGGGAACCCTGCTTCACTCCCTCCTCCTACCGCAGCAATCAGGAGAGGCCGTGCGCCCCAGCTGGTGCAGCTGCAAGACGACAGAGCCTCCATGACCCTGAGTGGCTGCGTGGAGCAGAATCCGCGTTCCCTGATCTGTGACGGACGGGAAGTGTGAACAAGAAATGAAGATCGTATTAAAGCACTGTGGTTTCTGCATTAGTTTGCTAGCTACCCTAGCCTACCCTGACTGCTATTATGGCCGGCCCCATAAAACCCATCCCCAAAAGAGAAATTAGCAGAAAGCGCAGAGCCTGCGTGGAGGGCACAGGAAGGAAAGCTGCAGAAATCATGGCCTGAGGGCCGCCATGAGCAGCTTTGCCAAGTTCACAGTCTCTGGAGGTCAATCCACCCTGTCCCATCCCAGCCAGCAGCTACACCCCACCTTGCTGAGATGCCCTCTGCTCTGCCTCTCACCTGTCGGGCCACACAGCGGGTGAAGGAGACCAGCTGGAGCTGGGAACAGGACCAGCTACATCACTGAGGGGGCCCAGTCTTCTCATTCAAAACCTACAAAGAATTTCAAGACGGCAGTAGTGCAAGGCTCTTCTAAGCATGGGCACAAAGTCAGGAGGCTGCAAGACGGAAGCACAGGCAGGAGTGGGAGCATCGCGCAGCGTCTCTGCAGTCGAGGCTGAGCCACAGCGCTCCGTTCCTAAAATGCCCCCAGGAGAAGCTCCACAAAAGAAGAGACTTCCTCAGGGCCACGGAGCCAGCAGATGGCACTGAGCAGTTCCCAAGCCAGGCCTCCCCACATCCTATGCTGGCTGGGTGACTGGGGATGCTGCAGCCATGAACTCAAGTCCTCTCGTGGTTCAGCAGGTTCAGAGATGGGCCTCAGACCCAGCATCCCCCCACCCAGCTGTGGCGGCCATCCACAGGAGTGAGCGACGGGTCATTCCTACACTCCCAGGCTGGGGAAGAGGCTGGGAGTGCTGGTCTCTCCAGCACCCCCGGGCAGTGCCAAGAAGCCTCTGGGGAAGCCCTGGGCATCTCAGCGGCACCAGGGTAAGTGCTGGGGGGAGGGCAGAGGCAGGTCATAGGCTGGGAAGGCCACCAACGGCTCAGGCACCCTGCACTGCAGGAAGGCCACATCCCCACAAGCGTGAGCTGTCTGGGAAGCTGCCCTGCTGCCCAACACTGACCCCTCCTACGCTGGTGCCTCCTCTTCTTGACCCAAAGAGGTGACATGATGTAGGGGAAAGAAGCCCAATCTCAGCCCCACCGGTGACCTACTGCATGACCCTCCGAAAGGCATCCCTCTTTCAGAGCCTGTTTCTTCCATGGCAAACTCCAAAGCTGATCACAAAGGCACTGCTGGCTCCAAAATCATGATTCTTCCCAAGAAGACAAGTCAGGCCAGCCTTAGGGGGCCTGAATTTCAAGTCCTCTTGGCAACAGATGGAGAGACGGGTGCATGATTTTAACTCCTTCCCGGTGCTTCTGGAGCCAACCTCCTTGTGGGATGCTGGGGCCCACCTGCCTGGCCACAGGTCTCTGGGAGCATCGCACCACTGTGGTGTGATCTCACATTGCAGGGGCTGCTCCAGGCCGGAGCTTGGCCATGGAAGTGGCCATCAGCCTGCTGTCCAGCTGGCAATGTGTAGGATCTCGCACAAAGGCCGTGCGGAAATGGCCTATAAAATTACTCTCTTGCTCCCCACCCAGCTCTCACAGACCCCACAGAACAATTTATAAAGCCCAAGTGGGGAAGACTTCATCCACTACCAACCACCCACTGGCCCCAGGCTGGAACCGGCTCCAACCCAGAGGGGCTGCTTCACTCTGTGAGGCCTGGGTGGCATGGCCTGAGGACAAGGACTTGGCAGAAGCACAGCACCCCCAAAGCCATTTCTCACACGTCACCACCCCTGGGTCGTAGAGCCGAGACTGACATGTTCACGTAGCATTTCATACACTTTTTCCAAATGTCTATTTTAGTATTATTATCAAAGTGATGCTTAGAGAGAGTTAAAAAGTCAAATAGCACAGGAAGTTGTACGTTGAAAAGAAAAAGTCCACCACCTAACATTAAAAGAATTACCTAAGAGGAGAGTCCAGTACCCCCCTGCAGGAAGAAAGGTCAGGTGGCTTGTCCGAGGTCACTCAGCAGGTCTGTAATGGAGCCCAGAGCCTCTGGCCACCCAGGGAAATTGGTCCCTCTGGATGGCATATTTGCTACACTCTGCGTCCTAGCGCTGGGAAGTCCAAAGTGTCCCCAGTCTACCCTGAGCTCCACACAAGTGCTGAGGCACGGCCCACACTGAGAAAACATGGGAAAGGAGGTGGTGCCTGGCCCTTTTTTGCACCTGTGAAGCCCGATGTCCACAAACAGGTTCTTAGCTCCACATGGACCTAGCTTCATTTTGTCCCAGTGTGTGGCTCCTGCCCACCCTCCCCAAGCTCCCCCATGAAACCCTACTAGCATCTCTTTCATTCATCCCCTAAGCTCCTCAGCTGCAGAACCCAGGCCCAGGCACCACAGCCTGGCTGAACCCAGGTCTACCGAAACCTTTAAGCATCTACAGGGTCTGAGCCAGGGATGACGGGATGGCAGGGAGGAGGGAGAGAAGTCCCCAGTGCAGTGCCTGGGAGATGGGGCTGCCCCTGCAGCCAGAGCGGACTCAAGAGGAGAACACAACGTGTCACGGTTGCTTGAGAGGAGAGAAAAGAAATGAATACCTCATTTGTGGACAAGACAAAATTGCAGCACCATTGGGCCCAGGGGAATACATCCAGCAGACCACGAGAAAGGCAGCCTGGGGACCGCAGGCTCAGGCCACCTGCTCGAGGTGCACAGGCTGCCCAGCCGTAGCTGGGAGACGGTGTCCTGGAGGCACCATCTGAGCCCCCAGCCAGAGCTATGTGATCTGGGACTAGCCCCCGACCATTTGAACCACCAGAAGCATCCAGAATTGTAGGACTGAATTTTAGGAGAGCCTGGGAGAGAACGCTTTATGAATCACAGAGGAGAAACTTCTCCCTGTGCTAAGGCAGGAGGCTTCTCAGTATATCTGTGGCAAGCACCCACTCTCGCTTATCTTGCTCTCGTCCTCCAGGGGCAAGTGACTCCTCTGGAATTTAGCACATTCTTTAGCTGAAACATGTATTTTTTTTAAAAAGTGTTTTTCGATTTAAGCTAAATATCTAACTTTTTGTAATTACTGCTAACTGGCTCAAGTCCAGTCTCTTAAAGCAGTTTTTTGCAACCTTTTTTTTTATTCTATAATGTGTAACTGGTGACCTACAAATGCACACCCAGGGGCAGCCGTTCATGCATTCATTTGACAAATTGTACTGAGCATCTGCTAGGTGCCAGGCACTGGAGCAGAAACAATATGAAAGAGACAAAAACCCTGCCTCATGAGCCCTGTATTCATTATTGTTTATAATAATAATAATAAGTAAAATACACAGCATCTCAAACAGGGATAAGTTTGAAAATAGATAAAGCAGAGATGAGACGGCACTGGGATCCTGTTAAATAGAGCAGTCAGGGAAGGGCTCATTGAGCAAAGACTTAAAAAAAGGAGGGAGCCAGCCAGCCATGCAGACATCTGGGGGAATAGCCAGCTGAGCAGCAGGAGCAGTAAGTGCAAAGGCCCTGAGGTAGCAAAGCTAGGGCACAAATGAAACAGCCTTCAGGTTGGCACAGTGCTGTGGAGTCCAACTGAAACTCCACCCCCAGCTCCCCCACTCAGCAAAGAGCTGGGAATGGAAGGAAATAAAGAGACATTGTACAGATGAACCTTGAATCTGCTCTAATTTCTTTCTTATAATGCATGAGTTCTTTATTATTAGCAACAGATTGTGCCGGCAACACACCTCCCAATGAAGACATCTCCCCAGTGCATGGCCACAGCTGAGAATAAACCCAACCGGCTCCAGCCTTGGGATGCTCTTCGGAGAAGAGGAGAAACACTCACATCCCTCCCTGTCCTCCCGGTCCCCCTCTGGACCCCCTCCAGCTTGTCTAGGTCAATCAGTCACTCTCCATCCTTCTTTAAATCACGACGTGCAGCTCACAACACGCACGATGGAGAAAAGGCACGCGGCACATCCGTTCACACACAACTCGGGTTGCCTTAACCCAGACGCGTGACCTCCATGTTGGGGAGCTGGCGCACTGGGCCCGCCCGCCCCCTTTGCAATTCACGTCACCTCCAATACCAAAAACATGTATCATACAGATCTTTTCCTTTTTTTTAAGATGTTCCCAAGAAAATCTGTATTTAATTTATGGGCAATTTATAATGGAAATAGACCATATAAAATGTATACAAATGTGTAGGGCTGTGTATAGGGCTTGGAAGGAGACAGTTTAGTTTAGCGATAATTAACGTGAAGGGTCTCTTCCCTGCTGCCAGGTAGACGTTTGGATTGCCCCGACTTTCGTCAAACTTAAACCAGAAAGGGCTCGGGGGCCGAGGTCCAAACATTCCTCAACTCTACGGAGGATGTCAGGACACGTAGCTGACGACAATACATTTCACCAGGATTGCCAAAGCCCTGCTTAAGTTTACAAGATGCCTGTATTGCATTACCCGGACAGAGGACGCTGGCCTACGCACCAAGGTCAGTCTTCTGGAGAAACAGAACCATCTCCAATGCCCCAAACCAAGATGAGGCCACAGGGCTTGCAAAGCAGTCAGCAGACACACAGGACACCTATCTGTCCCCACTCTGGCTCTTCAGACCTACAAAGCCAAGACAGCTGCTGTTCCCAGCACAGGGCTGCCCTGCTTGAGTCAAAGAAGAGTTACAGAGAACTTCAGAGTTGCCAGAAGCTATTTCCAGGGGACTTTGATCAACTGATGCTGTAATCTCTGAAGGGAAACATACTTCATTTAGAAGGTATTCTTTGGTGTCATTCCCAAGGAGAAGGCATACTTGTGTTTGGAATAACAGAGCACTTACTCTCTCGCGCTCTCTCTCCCTCCCTCTCTCTCCCAGCCATGATCACTCTAATTGTGATGGTGCACAAACAACCTTGCTGAACACAGTGAGAAATCGTGGAACACACTGTCAGCCAGAAAATCATGTTTTTAACAGTGCCCAGTTAGGAGCCAAAATCCTATATGGCAGAAACACCCCAACCTAAGGGCCAAGCCCGGGCTCCAGATTTCACCAGTTTCCTTCCCCATCCCCCGGCCCCACGCAGGGTGAGACCCTGTTGTGGGGAAGGTGGGCCACCCTAAAACCCATATGGGGCCCTAGAATCCCCTGAATGCCATGGTGAAGCGTGGTACATTTCAATAAGTTTTTCCTGGCATAGTCTGACATGGTTTAGATCAATTACCTCATTTTTCAACAATGAAAAGATTAAACAGTTGTTAAGGGTTATAAAATGATTTAATATGCTATTAAGCGGATATGTAAACTATCAAAGTAGAAATTTCCAGAGAGAGAGACTTAAATATCAATTATATTCATATCCAATATGTACGCAGCTCCTCCACGCCCCTCCCGGAAGCCCACGGCCCGGCCAGCTCCCCACCGCCGTGGGGACACGCGGCCCCTCCTAAGGCGGCTCTGAAAATCCAACTCCTCTGCACTGGGTTCAGGAGAATTTTTCATGGCCAGGGAAACAACGAGGCTCAGAGTGTTCACAAAGCTTTTCTTCTTTTTTTTCCCTTGAAATGGAGAAATTTGGGGGATAAGTATTTGTGCTGAATGATGGGAAACCGTTAAGTGCCTCACATGAAACCAGAGCAGGGCTCTACCTTCTGAACTTTCTCTGGTTTTCACTCATTCACCGCTGGCAACGTTTCAAAGGGTAATTTTTTTTTCAAATTATCTTTTAAAGCAAAATGAAAAAAAAAAATCTTTTCTTCATCTGTCTCCTCTCTTAGCATTAACTTTTAAAAACATTGGCTCTTCAGGCTCACTTTACTCCCCAAACAATGCTGCCTAAAAAACTGCAGGCCCTGACACTGACATCTTCTCAATTTGCATAGTGCCTGGTTTGCATACTCAATCAAACGGGTACAGCGAGCGCCCCGTCTCAGCTCACCTCTCGGCCCCTGGACGGGTTCCGACGGCGCGGGCCCCATCACGAGGATGACTCAATAACCCATTTTATCAACTCCAACCGCAAGACGGAAGTTCAGGTGGACCCCACTGCATGGGGAGCTCTGGGTCGGTTTTCACAGAACGCAGATGTGCCCCCGCCCTGTCTCTCTCCCTGTTCACTCCAACAAGAGGAAATGATGTAAGAACAGCACCAGGAAGACAGACTCTGCAACACACCCGTGTGGTCAAACTAGGTTCCCTGCCCCAGCCGGGCTTTCGGACCCCTGTCTCCTTCCTTCGGACCCCAGGAAGTCTTTAAAGATGATTAAGAAGCAATGAGGGGGGCGCTGCCACCCTGCTCCTGGCTCCTGACAAGAGTCTGGAGGGACCAATCCAAAGAACATTTGGGAAAATGTTTTGCAGAATATATATCCCCCAACCCCAAACTGCTACTGCCCAATGCCCAGAAAACCCATTTCATGGAAATGTTTGGTTGCAATTATTTAAAAAAATGCACATTCCATGCTTTTCAAGGAGAAGCCGGACTCCCCAAGTTAGCAGTAAATCAAAACAGCCCAAGCAGATTGACCGACGTCTTCAGAGCAGCACTGGAGTCTCTCGTGCTCCTTAATGTCTCCGCACGTCCCCACCCACGGAGGAGCGTGCCCGGCCATGTCCACCGTGGCACTAGCACAGCAGGTCCCACCACAGGGTAGGTGGTTTCCAGAGTGCTCGTCATGGTGACTCAGGAGGCAGACGAGGCGCATGTCTCCGCGAGGACCGCCCTCTTCCCCTGCTCAAGGGAGAAAACCGCTCCTGAGCAGGAGGCAGGCACTGCACCGCCGAGGTGCCTTCCAGGGCACTTTCCCCACTGGCCGTGTGTATGAGGTCTGTCCTCACGGCCCACGAGTCAGAGCAATGACTCGTCCCCGAGTCTCCAAGAATGAGGGACGGGGCTGGCAGAGAAGCAGTGAGCGACTTCAAAGTGTCCCCTCCTCCCATCCCTCCTTCTCACACTAGTTCGGCTGCAGATGAAGGGACCCAAAGTTCAATTCCTTCCAAAATGTGATTAGCAGGGAGGGGTCTCAAGCTTGACCCCTTCCCCATCTATCCCAGCAAGCAGTGCCCGCCGGGCCTCTGGCTCCAAAGGATGGGCACGTGTCTGGGTGAGGTGGGACGTGGTTCTGGAAGTAGCCACGGTGTATCCATCAATCCCACCCGGAGCAGCTTTGCCAGAGGCCACCGTAAGGTCCTCTCCAGTCTCTGAAGAGTTGAGTCCCTTGCACTGTTTTTGTACCAGAAAGGCAGGGCACAAGGGGCAGCTGCAAACGTCCCCAAAAGTCATTATCTGGAACTACTGACTCAGTCCTCCCCAAAGGCGCGCTGCACACTCCTCAGACATCGGCAGAGCTCCCTGAGGAAGGTAACCTCAGGGTTGCGTTAAGTGAGAGCAAACGCTCTGTCGAAATGACTAAGCTGTGCTCCTTAGTGCTTCAGACAGTTTCTGCTGTCTACAAACCTTGTTTGGGGTCTGAAAAGGGGCAGAAGCGGGGAGCTGGGGACCCCAGCAGAGGCAGGGGATGAACTGAGGCTCTGCACCTGCGAGGAGGCCCTGGCCAGGTGTGCCCAGCCCTCACCAAGACCTGCCCAGGTCTGTCCCACCTTTGGAGCACATCAGACCCCTGCCAGAGCCTCGGGAGGGAAGGCAGTGCCCATCTCAGGCTGTCCCAGCCAAGATTTCCTGAGAGGCAGGTATCAGAGCTGTTTCTAGAAGTGGCTGCTTCTCTCCCTCCTTGTGAAAGGCATCCAACAAAGCTGGGCGCTCCACTGAAATGTGCTGAGCAGGTGCTTATTTTTCATCCGGGGGCATCAAGTGAAAAGATGGGATAAAACTGGGCTTGGCTCACAGACGAGGCTGTAACCATGACCCTGGAGGGCTTTGCTCCAATAGGCAGTCTCTGCAATCTCGAGCCAGGAACAGAGATCCCAGCAGCCTCCCCTTCCCTGCCTGGCTGCTCTGCACACATCTGGGTGAGGGGAAGAGGTGGTGAGAGAGCCTCTGGGACCCAAGTAACCCCAGAATCCATGGTGCCACTTGGGAGATCCAAGGACCCCATGCCCAGTGCCCAGGGAGGCTCAGCTCCCCCAGGAAGCACTTCCAGAATCCCCAGGCTGCCCGAGAGCCCTTTTCCTCTGCTCTTTATATGCATACGTCACAAAACGCTCAAGTGACTGAGGAAGGGGTCAAAGTCACCCACACCACAGAAGAGGAGACTGAGGGGAGAGGTCACACAGGTCGTAGGTGGTGGGACAGGATTGGAGCCCATTTCTCCTACCTTAGCTGGTGTTCTTTCTCACCCTGACCACACGTGTGTGTGCACACATGCATGCACACAGATGCTCACATATATACACACACATGCTCCCATGCATGTATGCATGCACACACATGCACATGCGCACACACGCAGGCCCCTGTAAGGGAGAGACCTGGGCATGTGCTGGTGGCTGGTTTCCTGCAGCCACCGCTTCCAGGAGAATCATCACTCCCTCACATTTTCCTAGGGGGAGTGTAAGGTCAGGACTGAGAACATAAATAATAGAAATAATGGATCACCACACTCAGATCGTCTCATTTCAGTGTAACCACAGCTCTCTGACCCTTGATTACTCTCAAAACCATTCTTGTCATATAATATATGAACTACGCATAAACAATTCTGGGTTATGATGTGTTTCCTAAAACTAAGAGAACTTCAGCCATAACACTGACATTTTGTTTCTGGAAATTAAACCCTGGGAACAGTGAAAATAAAGTCCGTCAATTTATGAATTGTATTTCCGTACATACTTCAATTCCCAATGCTTGCGGTGAAACAGAAACACGATTTGGTTTCTGATGGTGTTGCCCCTGAGACAGCAGGTCTGACGCTCCTCGGTTCTCCACTTCACGCCGGGAAGCCAGGCCTTCCAAATAAGGTCCTCACTAACGACCTGGGTGACCTAATACTTCAGGAAACGACAAGAATAAACCCCAGCAAGATGGATTTGCTAGTTGCTCCTGGGAAACAGGCGCCTCTGCCTCTGCCCAGTCCCTGGCAGGAAGGGGCACGTGCTCGGGAGATGCTGGGACAGGCTGGCCAAGGCCTCGGATGGCCCGGATGGCGTCTCGTGATGAACCCTGCCTATCCCCGGGACTCCCGCAGGCTCCCAACACCCAGCAAGCTGGAGGCCCAGCCAGTGTTTGCTGAAGATGGATGAGGGAGGTGTTTTCATGATTATAGTGGCTAAGCGAGGTGAAGAAGGAATGGGTGGTGTTGGGGGAAGGTTGAGAGAAATTGGGGAAAGTGAAACAAGCACGGTAGGTCTGGACATGGTAGGATTTCAGCGTGCAGAGCTAGCAACGAGGGGGTGTGGGAGAGCAGACAAGGTGGGAGAACCTCGTGAGCAAAGCTGCTGGGGGAGGACGGGCCTGCAGTGCAGGCGAAGGGCGGCGGGTCAGTGGGGTGGGAGCTCTGGGCTGAGCTGTGGGGCTGAGAGGTGGGGGCGCGGCAGCTAGAGGCGTAGATGCCAGTGTGATATTTCCCAGCAGGGACTGCCTCCCTGCTCCTTCCGCCAGGACAAACCCAGTATCCCCCAACTCCACCTCCTCCAGGAAGCTTTCCCCGAACTCCTTGACAGGCAACGAGCTTCTTCCTCCCTGCTCCAATTTCTACGGCACACAGTCTCTGCTGCCCCACCCAGCCATCGATTCAAGACCACAAGGTGTGCATAGGCGTTTCGTGGGTTTGAAGCATCACGCCTGTAGACTGCATTCTTCTGGAAGAGAGACGACTTCCTACCTTCCTGATAGCATGCATGGTTTAACCCAGCTCCCGGCACACCAGGACTTCAGGAGGGACCCACCAAGCCCAAGGGAGATGGCGTGGAAGGGGGCAAGCCATCTGGTCCCACCCCTACCCACTACTCGACTGGCCAGGACTCTGCCCGCCTTCCCAGTGCCTAGTCCAGGAACTCTCGCTTCTAGCCCCTTCTCCAAGGCTCCTGCACCCTGCTCAGAAGACAGCCCTGCCTTCTGCGCCTCCTTCCAGAACCTCTCAGTTCCCCACCATGCCAGCCCTCCACGGCTGAAGACCACAGGTCGCCGCTCATCAAAGCGAGTTGTGTAGTCTGCCAGGCACCAGGCTCTCTGGGCATGGCCACTTCCTGCCAGCCCTGCTCCCAGGAGGCACCGTCCAGGCCCAGGAGCGACCGACTGGCCGGGGAGGCTGAAAGCAGCCTAGCCCGCCAGCTGCCCCACGTTCATGAGGCCAAAATGGGGCCTGGGGGGAGAGGGGAGGAGGCCAGGGAGGGCTGGGCAGGGTTCGGTGGGTCCTCCCTGCTGAGGAGGACGTGGCAAGCCTGGCCCCGGCCTCCTGGCCCTTGCAGGGGCCAGTGGTGGTCTGCACAGAGGGCCCCCACCCGTGAAGAAGCCAGAGCCAGTCCTGGGCCTCCTGCTCAGCAGCACAGACATGAGCCTTTGGGATTCTGACCCTCATCAACAAGAAAACATGCCAACCTGCTTAATGGGTGCCTTAGGGGACAAACACATTATAAAACTGTTCTTCATTCAACAAAGGGTCCTCCTTGGGAATTAACAAATTCCTCTTTGAACACACAAATGCCTCTGGGAGACCTAAGTGAAGCCATCCCCTGGAGTCGCGCTGCCCAAGGGCTGGTCACTCGGCCCTGAGTGTGACTCGGCTTAATCAGGCTGCTTTCCTGCGGCCTTCTGGTAGACTCAACCTTCTGAAAGAACCGATTCTGCTGGGGACTGACACAGGGCAGTCATTTGGGAGCAAGGAGCACAACAGGAGGCTTGGAAGAACAGCGGGGAGAAAGAGCAGGGGTCTGGCCTGCTGGCCAGGTGAGGGACAGAGGAGAGCCGGCCCTCACAGGTGGGAAGAGCAAGGAGCCGCCTCTCAGACCGGGGCACCGGGTTAGCTCACTGGGGCTGCCACAAAGTACCACAGACCGGGTGGCTTAAGCAGCACCCTGGAGACAACAAGTCCGAGGCCAAGGTGTCCAGTCGGGGCTGGGAGGGAGGATCTGCTCGGGCCTCTCCCCAGCCTCATGTAGAAGCATCACCCGACCTCTGCCTTCGTCTCTCATGACGTTCCTCCTGCGTGCTCCTCTGTGACCAAATGTCCCCCTTTTGTAAGGACACCCGTCATATTGGATCAGGGCCCGCCCTACTCCAGTTTGACCTCCTCTTACCTAATACGTCTGCAATGACCATATTCTCAAACACAGTCACATTCTGAGGTACTAGGGGTCAGAATTTCAACATGTGAATTTGGGGAGGGGACACGATTCAGCCCATAACAGGCACCTCTTCTAGGGTGAAACCGCAGCCCAGCCCCTCAGCCCGGACCCACTGAGTGACCGTGAGCAGATAACTGCCATCTGAGCTCAGCTGGCTCCCCTATGTCATGGGTGGGGGGCAGACAGAGAGGACAGGCCGCGTCTGTGACATGTGGGCACCTGGGCAGGGGCTGTTCTAGACCTCAGAGGCTGTCCCATCGCTGCTCAAATATGGCACGGGTCCTTGTTACCAGCGCTCCCAAGCCCCAGGGAGGAGGACTGGGGCACCGCAGGGTGCAAAAGTCCAGCCTGACACCAGAAGCCCTGGAGACTCCTCAAACAGGTGAGCCTCCACAGAAAAGCGTGTTACTGAACAGCCCCGATAAAATCCGGCTGTTGCCTGCAAACAGCTTGTGCTGACGGAGCGACAGCACCGTCTCTGCTGCCTTCAGAGCAGAGCCCAGACAAGGGGACACCTCCCAGCGCTGCACAGGCCAGCACACAGTAGGCCCTCGGGGAGCCGCAGGTAAGGCAGGCCCACTCGCGGAACGAGGGCGACACCCAGTGGCCACCTGGAAAATGGCATGCTCAGGCCCAACGGCTGTGGGGTAGAAAGGCAAGTGTGACCTGCCAGGCTCAGGCCTCGTGTCAGTGTGTGTCAGATTTGAGTCCCACAGCCTCTGGACTTCACGTTGAGGCTTCAGGCCCCAGGAGGAACAGCACAGCCTCCTCCACCTTCACAGGGCCATCTGGCAGCCTGCGCAGCCGCTTAAATCACGCATGTGATTGGGGCTGCTGGGCCCGCCCATTCGGAACCCTCGCGCAGCTGCGGGCAGCCTGGCTGGCCCTCCCACGGCCTTCCGCCCCCCGGGATTGCACACGGCGGGGCTCCCAGCCTCCTCCCACAGGCCCAGCAAGGGCAGTGGAGGGAACTCAGTGCCCACCTGGGCCCTCGGCCTGGCCCCACCCCTGCCTGGACTCACTCTCCCCGTCCCTGAAGTGGAGAGAAGTGGGTGAGGGGCATCTGCAGCTCTGGGTCTTTGTGAGCAACTCGCCTTCAAGACCCTGAGCCTTGACATCTGCGGAGCTGTGTTCAAATCCTCCTCTGCCCCTCCCAGCTCCCAGGCCTCCCCAAGTCACTTAACTTCCGTGGGCCCTTTGCCCTTCTTGGGTCAGCACAAGGAGTCCGTGATACAATGCCTGTGGTGATACAATGTATTAAAGCACCCCACAGGGTACCTTTCCCGGAACAGGTGCTCCGTAGTGGCAGGCTCTCATTTTACCTTGGTCTTCACGTCAGTGCTGTAGAAAACAGCTGCACCGTATACACGACAGCCCCAGGTGCACGGAATTGAGTGACCGAGGAAGATCAGCGAGATCCTCTGCCCTTCCGCAGAGCCTCTGTCACGGATCTC
>RJWJ010005853.1:0-56647 GCA_004363605.1 Indri indri
GCCCGGGGAGAAGGGCCAGGGAGGCCCACTGTGGCCCCACACAGCACCCACTACAGAAGCACCGACTGGTACCTTCACCTTCATTTCAGGGGCAGAGACCCGCCAGAGCCCTCTGCCCTCTCACGGTCCAGGCCCTACCACTCACTTGCTGTGTGGCCTTGGTGGGCCAGCTCATCCCTTGGTCTCAGGTTCCCCACCTGCACCACGGAGAGCTGCAGGATGTCCTGATGACATGCAGCCCTCCTCCTCTGCTGTGGTAAGGGAGTCTGTCACCTCCTGCGAGCCCGACCTCTCTAAACGATACCTGTGGCCACTGGGAATTCTACTTTGGGGCAAGGAATTGCACGGAGCCTGCACGTGAGAGGAAGCATGATGAAGACTGCCCAGAGAAGGCGGCACAAAGCCAGCCACTGGGAGTTCTGTGCTAAGGTCCCCTGCCTGGCCCTGCAGCTGCGATCATGTCCTCTTGGGAGTTAGGCACCCTTGGATCACACCAGAGAGCAAGGGGGCCTGGGAACGGCAGCAACTCTCGCCGATGTGATGCCGCAGGGTAACGACCGTCAACATGGCTTACAAGCTCGGGTGCCAATGAAGCTCAGTTAAAAGATCCTCAGGAAACCCCACAACTCACTGAGACCACCCCTACCACCTTTAAGAAGGAAAAAACAGATACAAATGCACACAAAGCCCCCGTGGTGCCCACATCCTTCCCATTACTGAGGACATCGCCGACAAGAGAGGGGCTTTCCAAGCAGCTATCTCACACCACAACTGGCCTGTGAGGCCCTGGGGTGTCCCATAAATGCCGTGCCCGCCCTTCTCCTCGTGCCTCTCGCTGTTGTGCTCCCATCGTGTGGTGCAGGTAGAGTGGCTGTGGGGACAGTGGGGCCCGGGCCTGTGTGTCAGAGCTGAAAGTGCAGGGACAGCAGGAGGGACCTGGAGGCCATGTACCTGAGGGCAGAGCTGGGAGTACAGCACAGGGACAGCCGCAGGGGGACCTGGAGGTCGCATCCCCAAGGGCAGAGCTAGGAGTACAGCACAGGGACAGCCACAGGGGGACACGGACGCCGTGTCCCCGAGGGCAGAGCTGGACCTCCCCACAGAGAACACTGACCACAGGCAGCATCCTTGCTGGGCCCCCCCACCCCCCAGCCCAGTCACCCAGCAAAGATGGCTAGCCTCCCTTCAGCCAGTGCCTTCCCTGCCCCTGCTGCCTCACCCCCTACCACCCGCAGGGGTCGCTGGGGTCCTGGCCTGCTGGACCAGCATCCTCCCCAGCATGCATGCATCAGCAGGTGCTGGAGCAGGCAGCTGCTGACAGGTCAGTGTGAAGACCCACCAGGGCTCTCTCCTTTTGGCGCCTGCCAGCCAATAGCCACTGCTCCTATGCCCCACACCCCGGCGGCCCTAGGTGGTTCCAGCGGCTCTCTGCGTGGGGCCGGATTTTCCAGGCCGAAGGAGCACCAGTGCAGGCCATGCCAGTTGCTGGGGTGTGGAGCACCTACTCCTCAGGCTGGAAGGGTGGTGCGGGGACAGGGCTCTGAGGGCCGCTGGGGCCATGGCTCAGTGTCAGGCACTTTCCTTGTGGGTCTCAGTGGCTCCTCCCCAGGGCCCCCAGAGCCCAGCGTGCTCCTACCACCCACCCCATGCTGACTCCTTCCATGCCGGTGTCTCCCATAGGCCGAGAAGATGCCCCAGACAGCCTCTGTACACTTCAGCTCACCCACAAAAATGCAGGGCACAGCTCAGAGCAGGGCTGAGAAGACGCACACAACAGACATCCCGACTGCTGCAGTGGCCACACTCCACGAGTCCCAGTGGCCACGTATGCCAAGCCCTGCATGGCAAGGGCAGCACTCTTGGCCTCCAGCTACCAGTGCAACTCAGCGTCATCATTAGGCCAGAAAGCTTGGCTACAAGGTTAGAAACCTGTCCTGGATACTTCTCATGTCACCAATGGGAACATCTACTTCTGCAGAAAACACAAAAGTCCTGGTATGAAACCATGTAAGATGGAATCTGCACAGAAGGAACAGACAGTGCACAGGGAGGACAGAGGCCATGCGCTCCCCAGATGGTCCCTGCTGGTTTCTCAGGGCAGAGAACTTGGTCTTTTACCAAGATCTCCACATTTCTTTATTAACATCTACTGTAACATACTGGGTCCCTGAATGACATTAATTTACAGTAGCACATCCATACAGGCCAGAAAAAACATCATTAACCACACTCACAAGAACTAGTAAGTTAATTTTAAAACATTCCTTGTCCTTGATTAACATGTCACAAGATCAAACTCACCCTGTAAATGCATGATCACTAAGAGAAGGCACATCTTCCAGGGGAAAGTCAGCCAGCCTTTCACATCACCCCCCCATTCCCCAGGGAAGGACCATGGTGGGGCCACTCTCCAGTCCCAACCAGTAGTCCTGGATGCCCTTGGTGGGGGGTGCAGAGAGCAGTGTGTGATTAGGGGACTAGAGTGTGAGCAGTGTCACAGCTACAAAGGCACAGTCCAGGGCCAGCACATAAATGCCCACCAGGCACCCTCATCAGCAAGGCAGGGTAAGCCAACTCCGCGTGATTTCTGGACACTGGTGTTAGACTAGGAGGCCTCTGGAAACCCAGGAGTCAAGTTCACACACCTCCTGCACCCCTTGCATGTATCCAGTCAGCTGAGCCCGGCACTGGAGTTGCTGGACAGCTGGGAGGAGCCAGCAGCAAACAGCAGGAGTGTGTTACATCCTAGCATAACGTGCTTATCGTGGCCCGGCTGAGCTCACTCTGAGTATCTCCCTCTGACACACACAGACTTTCTGCCATCGTCCCTGACCATGTGCGTGCCTGACGGAGGAAGTCCTTCTCTGCAGATAAGGCAGACTGTGGTGACTGAGAGCTAAGTGGCTTAGATGAAGCTAACTTCCAGTGCTTCTCACCTGCAAGCAGCAGTTCTCCCAGCCACGGAGCACCTCGTGGGTGAGCTCCATTGAGCTGGCCATTCCAGGAACCAGGCAGCATGGCTGGACTCTGGCCAGGAATTCTGAGGTTTTAGGCCATTTACATGATGGAGATAATCCAACTTACTCTCAGGCAGATTGCTAAGAGGACCAAGTCCCAAACCCTTATTGAGAAAGCCAGAGAACACCTGGGTTAAAATCCTGGCTCCACACTTCGCTGTGTGACCTTGGGCAAGCTGCTTACATTTTCTCAATAAAATTTAAAATGAAGGCCAGGCATGGTGGCTCACACCTGTAATCCCAGCACTTTGGGAGGCCAAGGCGGAGGATCACTTGAGGTCAGGTGTTTGAAACCAGCCTGAGTAACATAGTGAGACCCCGTCTCTACAAAAAATACAAAAAGTAACCAGACATGGTGGTGCACAGGTGTGGTTCAGCTATTCGGGAGGCTGAGGCAGGAGGATTGCTTAAGCCCAGGAGTTTGAGGCTGCAGTGAGCTGTGATCGTACCACTGCACTCCAGCCTGGGCCACAAAGTGAGATCCTATCTCTATTAAAAAAAAAAGTTCTGCTCTACATACTTGCCAGTAAACAAAACAAAAAAAAAAAAATTTTAAATGAAGATAATACTGCATTTTAGTGATTCTAAGGCACATTTTCTTTCCCACTTTAATATCTCTAAAATCAGGATGCTTCTTATAAATGATAGTAAGTCAGAAATTGGCAGACTGTTTTTAGTAATCCATAAAACAACGGCATATCTAGCACTAATGGAGTTTTAGGTTTGATGACAAATGGAAATATCTAGCACTAATGGAGTTTTAGGTTTGACGATAAATGGAAGTATTTACCTCAAAATGTTGCTTGAGGACCTTGAACAGAACCTGTCACAGAATAAGCCCTGGGTGTCGGTGCTGGCTGGCTGTGACTGGTTTGGGCAAGTGAGATCAGTACTCAGCACCTCTGGCACATGTGGCCATGGCTGAATCCCCCATGCCTCCAAAGGCCCTGTCCTGGGCTGGGCAGCCAGTTGTGGACAGCAGGGCAGAGGCAGTGGAGCTACGGGTCTGCAGGGACCTGGGCACACAGCCGGCTCTCCCTGCCTTCCATCTGGAGTAGGGAGTTGACCCCGACTTCCCTCTTTGGTCCTGTCAGGTAGGGTGGGAAAGGTGCAGCCCTGACCACAGCAGGTGGGCAGCACCCTCGGCTGAGCGCCCAGGTGGTTACTATGCCTACAACTGCCTTCCATTCAGCTCTAGTGACACAGCACATCTATGTGAAAACTTGCAACTCATGCGCTTCACGTCCTCAGATCCTGAACCAGAGCGTGCTGCTGGGGGTACCATTTCACCACGAGAGTTACAGCAGAGAAATTGACTGAACAGCTTTTCCAATATTTAACAACAGGTACAAAATTAACCAGTCTGCAAGCAACGCATTGTTTCTTTAAAAGTGGTTTTCTTGCTACCAGTTCAGTTTACAGGAGAAGTTCCTGAGGCCAGGACGTAATGGGTGAATTTGGAAACAGCCAGCAGCCTGGGGAAGAGGAGCAGGCGCAGGGAACGACTAGACTGCAAGCACTCACTTCCTCCACAGGCGGTGGGGCCTGCACCACGGAGATGGGGGACACTGTCTACACTGACTCAGGGAACAGGCAGGGCCTTGCTTAGGGAACCGGAGTGCGCAAGAACCTCCAGGAGCGCCTCCGTGTCCCCTCCGTGGGGAGTCGGGTGCACGACCGCTTTGCATGGCCAGTCTCAGTTACGAAAGAGCCTCCTCACGCCCCTACCACACCGGCCAGCGCCCCAGCGGCCTACCCCGAGGTGGGGAACCGAGCCAGGCCGGGCTATCGTCGCCCCTAAGTGGCGGGGGGTGGAGCTGGGGCGGGGCCACGCCGGCTACCGCGGCACTCGGGGGCCGGGTGGGGCGGAGCTGGGGCGGGGCCAGGCCGGCTATCGCTGCGCTCGGCGGCGGGGCGAAGCGGGGGCGGGGCGGCGGTCACGTGTGTACACAGGGTCCGGGCGGCGTGCGCGCCGTGCCCCACCGCTCTTGCAGCCCCGAGTTGCCGCCCGCCTGCGACTGCGTGGGCCGCCGCCCAGCGAGCGGTGAGTGGGGCCCCGGAGCCTGGGTCGGTTTGGTCGGGTGAACCCTGGGGGTCTAGCTTGCGTGTGCTTGGCTGCTGCCCCGCGGGGCTCTGTGCCGTTGCGGGAGGACCCTGTCCGTGCAGGGCGCCCTCCGCGAACCGGGCGGGGCGGGCGCCAGGTCATGAACACAGGAGGGCAGCGCTCTGCTGCCGGTGGCCCAGCGGCCACCGCTCCCTCCCTTGCCTGGCAGGGCACTGCGCCGATCGTGTGCTTTGGGGTCGCTGTGGTTGTAGCTTTCTGTCCTTTTTTATGATTAACATTTTTTTGGAAGTTTGGGGACTGTGTCTACATGTCTACTGTGTCATGTCTGTTCAGATGACAGCCGGTAGGGCACGGGAAGGCTCCTTCAAAGCTTCGATGGAAGGCAATGTCCTCCGGCCTCCAAAATGCCATATACCAGCAACAAGAATTAATACTCTAAAGGAGATAAGTCAGTAAACTAAGCATTGGTCTGAGTGTCCTGCTGTAACTAGTCGTTATGGTTCACCTTTGCCATGCATGCTATGTGGCAAACCTGAGGATAATTTTATATTTGCTGTCCGGAGCAGCATTTGTCATCTTTGATCTCCTCCTTATCCACGAAGATGTACTTATTTGAGATCTCCATTCCACTTTAAATAACCAATTCCTATCCTAACTGAGCAGCATGAAGCTAGCTTTAAAGGTCTCTAGAACTTTAAATAAAATGGTTTGACCACGTTCCCAAGCTGCTGGTGCATAATGGCGACAAGATACTCTACCGCCCTAACTGGGGCACCGTGAGAGTGAAAAGAGGCCCTGTTCGTAATCAGACCTCCTGTGTAGCCACACTACCCACGACCTGCTGTGCAGCTCCTTAAAGAGCTGCTGCAATGTCCAGCCCTCCCAACCAAATGAAGAAGATCTCTAAAGATAAATGGCATTAAAAAATACTTGATATTTTTTGAGTGCTTATTGTGCCTTTTCACTGATGGGATGCAGGACTCAGAGCAGTGGAGCCCATGCTGAGCCACACAGGTGCTCACATCCCTGCGTTGTTCTGCCTCTCTGGAGACTAGGGGATGGATATCCTGAGGATAAAGGAACACAGACTTGGGGCAGAATGTAAATATAAAAGTTGGCTTGGGGTCCTCGTAACTCACACCCTAGTAAGTTGATGAGAGAGAAAGGTTAAGTACATCCACCTAATGTGGGCCATGTGGGGTCTCAGGTTAGGATGTAAAAACAGATTATATGTACTTAACAAACTCTAAATGGCATACTTGCAAAGATCCTTGGCTGGGGAAATATGCTTGTGTAATTTACAAGTAGGAAGAGGGACATGCTTCTCCGTGAGGAATCTGCATCCATCTCACAGCCCCTACGATGTCATTTGGACTCCTAAAAAAATAACTACCACCTGGCCTTTAATGACCCAAACACACTGTTGAAAGAGACACACCAGGGCCTTGCCTTGGGGAGGGGCCTTATAGCCCGAGAGCCAGGCCATGTGCAAGTACACAGGACACCCTGGCAGTCTAGTTCTCTTTAAATAGCGCTTCCCAGGCAGGGCAGCTCCTCAACCCTCCAGGGCTCTTGCCACCCACTTGCCTGATGGGGCAGCTGAGGGCTGCTACATCTGTCCACAGGGTCTCAGAGGCCCAGGACCCCAAAATCCCACCCAAGTATCACAGAGCAGAGGAAACCAGTCTGAAGAGTAAAAGGATAGATTTTCTCTCTAATCTTAGATGGTGCTGAGGTGCAGAACCCACAGGAGCAAGTGGTCTGCTCAAGAGCCTCCACGTGTAAACAAAACACCCTTGAGTAGCAGACGGACAGGACCAGATGGGGCAGGTGTCCTGGGCATCCCCGCAGGTCCACCCTGGGGTCCCTTCCCTTCCCACACACCCAGGGGAGCTCTGCCAGGAGTCCCTCATTTTAATTAGAACCAGAGTGAACTATGCAAGCCAAATTTGACAAGTAAAAATAACCTGGCTGCTTCCTCCTTTGGAAAGAACCACCACCGTGATAAGATCTGTGGCTCAGCACACTTCCCTGCGGGTAAGACCACACCTAGCTAAATGCTGGGCTAGACCCGGGGCCCAGGTGAGGTGCCAAGCCTGCCCAGGGTCTGAAATGGAGACTGTTCCCAGTCTGGTCCTTGAATTTCTGAGGAAGTCTTTCTTGTTTGTTTCTGTTTTTCCCTGGTCTGGTATATCTAGAAAGGGCATTAGCCTCCAACAGAGTTAGTCAGGGAACAAAAAAGCCCAAGTAACTAGTACTCCATAAACAAAGGATGCGTATCCCATCTTATTCCAGGGAAACAGAGCCACAGCCCCTGGCACCGGTGCCCAGCCTCCTCACCGGCCGGGGAACTGGTTGCTTGGTCTTAGTCCTCCCCAGAGTCCTTCCTTGAGCCAGCAACATGCTCACTCTTTTCCATGGAGAAGGAGGCATTCTCTGTGCATCTAAGCCAGGCTGCCTGATTCACTCTCACTACTCTGCAATTTAGAACTGTAAAATGCAAAAGCTACAAAAATCAAAACAACCTGTCTATATAATGAACCATTTCTTATCATCCCAGGAAGGCAGGGTGATTGTGATAGGAATCAGTGTGCGTAAGCTCTCCACATTGAAAAACCTATGAAAACATCAGCCTTTCCGGAGCGTCAGGCTCCTAAGAGCTGGATGTTAATTGTTGCCAAAGCCTCTGCCCATTACTGCAAAAGGAAACAAACATTCAGGAGTCATTTTCAAAGCATTGTGATTGTTCCAGAACATTCACCCAGAGTCAAGAGTCTCCTGGTGCACAGCAGGTCTACTTCACACAGAAACAAGCTACCAGCCCCTCAGGCAGGAGGCTGAGCACCTTCCCTATCCTTTCCCCACTGTCCTTCTTGGGGCGCCCCAGGCCTTGCGATCATATGTCCACTCAAATCTAAATCTCTCCAGCGGTAAGACCACTGTCCTGGAACAAGAGCACTTCCTGCCCACCCTGTCTGCCATCCTTTCTGCTCAGCACAGCAAGGAATTCTGTCACTCACCCTGGGGAAAGCCTTTTACATCATCTAATACATCCTCTTTCACAGTTTTTTCACTCAATGGTCAGCCAGGCTGCTTGAGCACAAGTAAAGAGAAGCTTCCCTACCTTGAAAGAGCCCCTGGTAGGCAGGAAGGAGGGTGGAAGCAGAGTCTGCACCAGCATGACTGGCTGGGGTGTGGAGACAGCAGTCGGGGAGCAGGGGGGTTCCCAGGAGTGCCGATGCCCACAATAAGACGTCAAGAATGAGTTAGTGTTTGGCGAGTGGACACGGGGCAGCAAGGACGGGCTCAGCACATGCAAAGACAGCAGTGCAAAAGAATACCCTGGACCCTAACCCTAATTCCAGTGGGCTTCACTCTGTGGGACTGGCAAGCCCCAGCTCTGAGGAGCCCTGAACAACAGAGGATAGAATTTCCTGATTAACAGAGGCAAGTAAAGAAAGTATTATGGTCTTAGTGAAACTAGCTCGGCCACCTTGGAATGGGACCGTTCCTCTTTGCTGGCTTTTTGTTTCTGTCAGCTCTGTGCCTCTCTCTCTCACACTCACACAGACCCAGTTGCCTTGCGGCTTCCCAGGTGGCGGGCTCCTGCCATCACCTGAGTCACCATCACCACACTCCCCCTCTGTCCACTCCAGGCAGCCCATCTCCACTGGAATCACTAAAGAATTTAGGCCTGGATTTTGGCAAAGTTCACTGCATTGCTTACAGAGATTCACTGGTAACAGGCCACCATTGGGGGCTCTTTTTAAATAAGGCACAGGAAGAAAGATGTTGCCGTCTCACTATAAAATGCTTCCACCTGCCAGGCTGTGGCCCACCCCACTGTCGACCCTGCATGTCACTGCAGGGCGCTCACAGTGGAGAGGAGCCCTGCACAGCTCACTCAGTGGCACAGGGCCTCGAGATGTTTCCAGAAATTACAAACCGAAGAGAACTAAGACCCTTGAAGCAGGTTCTTGTTCCCAATTGCATGTTTCTTTGAAGGCAGTGAGCACAGGCCAGGGCAGCGAATATTTATAGTCTGGTTTAACACTAGTGAAACATCAGGAAATTCATTGTTTGTGTTGTCACCAAAGCCCGAACCCAGAACACAAAGACTTTAATGCTTTGCAAAGCCTCTGCAGCCTGGGCGGTGAGCTGCCCACAGGGTGTGGGTTCTGGGGTTATCTCCTCGCACTCGCCTGGCTGTGACGGCTCACATTGCTGTCATTCCCACCACCCCTTGGCTCCCTCCTCACATGCGTCAGTTCAGGACTCTGAGCAAAAAGGTCACAGAACAGCTTCCTCTGCCTTAATGACGCTGGGAGGAGGCTACAGGGCTACATCTGGTTCTCCTGACGGCAGGACCAACCAAGGCCTAGCAAGCGACAGCACCCTGTGTGCCCTATGGAACTGATTTATTTAATCCTCCTAACAGTCTCATGAGGTGTTCCTTACACTTGGAGCAACTGAGGCACAGGTACAGGAAGTTACCTGTCCAGCCAAAGGTGCACCGCCTGTGAGCAGTAAGCCTGGGGACGCGTGTCCTGGCTGCCTGGCTCCAGAGCCCGAATTCCTAACCACTTCCCGCACAGGAAGGCTGGGGAGATGTGGGTTTTTTAAAGCACTTTATCCCCGTTGATATTATCCGCCACTAACTCAGTTCTCCCTGCAGACTGCAGGGCACGAGCCGCCCTAGCAGCAGTGCAGTTTATGGCCCGTTTAAAGTTCCCTCATACGTGGTATGATGAGTTAGACTAGGGGTCAGCTTGGTGTCTAAATCAGAGCTGCTTTCTCAAAGACAGAAAACTACTTGAGGACTGGAGTTACCTGGTGTTAAGCACTTGCTGCACCCGGCTGCATGACACAGACTCAGAAACCCCTGAAGCCCCTGACGGAGCCTTGGGTGGGGCTGTACAGCTGTGCAGCGGTCTCTATTCCACCCCCCAGCAGGACAGCACTGCACTGCTGGTGGCTGTGGCTCAGGACACGCCACCCACTCCCAGCTCCTCTGGCTAGCCAGGCTTCGGCAGGGCTCCCCTCCCTGTAGGCTGCACTCTGAACCCACGTAACTCACCATCAGCACAAGGGCTGACCAGGGACTCCTTGGCTGGCAAACCTGGGGCCATGGAGCACACTAGCCAAGTGCCTCAGGCCATCTGGCGGTGCTCTCCAAGGGAGGACAGCGTGCTTGAGGGGCTTGCGGTTATCAATTAGAAAAACAAATCCCAAAGCCATTTGCTGGGGGCTCAGAGCACAGCAGGGAACCATCTAACCTGGGGTGGGCACATCCATGGATTTCCTGTCCAACAAGGAGAGCTGCCCAGACGGGTTGCTCAGGCCAGTGTGGGCCCACTCTCTGCCCCCACCAGAGGTTTCAGGCCAGGCTGGGAGTCCGATCCTCCTGGGTTTTATTTTTCCCCTGAGCCTGGGGCGCACAGCTTGAGCTGATGTTCTGCGAGGGGCCTCTTCACACACTGGCACAAGGAGAGGGGGACAAAGGCCAGCTCCACGAGCAAGTCTGGCCCGAGAGCCCTCTCAAGGCTGGACAGCTCCTCAAGAAGAGGCATCTTCTTAAAAAATAGTAATCGGAGCCCAGTGTAGGGGTCTTGGAAGAAAACACCCCCAACCTTATTTGTAGTGAATGACTGTCACCCAGCACATCACATGCCCAGGAAAGGGGTGCTCTGGAAAATGCTAAGTCCACAGAAACTGGGAAGGGACAGGAAACCCAAAGGGCTCCATTCCCTGGGGCCTGACCAGTGGGCCTCAGAGAAACACACCCGCCACCTGCCTGCCCACTGGCTTATCGCTGAGGCCCCAGCAGTGTCAGCGAGGTCTCACCCCACCCTGCTGGGGCGACTGCCTTATTACCACGCCTCCTGATGGGTTCAGAGGGGCCCCGCAAGCCAGCAGAGCCTGGATGGGCACGCTGCCCCCGGGAGCTTCCTGACCCCTGGCCCTGGCTGTGCTTACCCTGGCTTAGCCTTCCTCTGACAGGGACAGCTGCTAGGGTCCAAGAGGCAGACCCTCTGTGCTGCAGAGGAAGTGAGCACACCGTGACATCCTTATGGCTTCACACAGCCCCCCAAGCTCCACAGGAGCGTGTGGGCAGAGAGTTCTGAGCCCTCCCCATCCCAGACCTCGAGGCACATGTGGTCCTGATCACTGGCCCTCTCGAGGTTTTCTACATGGAAGCGTTACTTCTAACGCCACTTTCTGGTGTATGCGGCATCCAGCCCTGTCCCTCCTGCTGCTCACATCTGCTTGGAGACCCTGAGCTGGGCGGGCTGAGGTTCTGTGGTGGCTGAGGGGCCTCAGCTGCCTACTCACCGCCCCAGATGAGAGCACACCTGCTCCCGTGCTCAGGCCACTGTACGCACAGGGGACACCCTCTCTGCCGTAGCCAGGCTGGCCTGCCCCACTCCTGACTACCGCTGGCCCATGGGCCTGGAAGCTAAAGCCCTCTGCATCCACCTGAAGAAGAGGCCAGACACTTCTTCCACACCAGCCTCCTCTGGACTGGGAAGCGAGTGGCACGTGCAAGGCCAGCCCTGGCCTTTTGTATGTCCACTTTGTTCTTTGTGAGGGCAACAAGTCACGTTCCTATCATTAATGACTTCTTTTACAGGGCCCAGGCAGCCGTCCCCACAAAGATGCCCAGGGCCTGCTTCTCATAGTACACAGGGACCCTGCAGAGAGGACAGCAGGGCAGGGCAGGGCAGGGCAGAGAAGGGCCAGTCCTTGGTATCCCCTGAGGACGGGCTGTGGAATGCTGCTCCCGCCATCACTGTGGGTGCTGATGTGGACCTGGGGCGGGACCTGCTGGTGGGTGGCAGGTCCCACAGGAATCCTGAGGGAGGGTTTCGGAGGTGGGAGAGGCCAGTGGGAAGAATGGAAGGTGGCTGGACCAGCCAGCTGCTGGAGGAGCAGCTTCCAGGAGGGCCTGGCCTGGGAGGGTGGGGGCAGCCGGAGGGCGCTGGCCAGGAGCCTGGTGTGGTGACAGGGCCTCCTGACAAGGGGCCCGCTGGGGTCCCTGCTGCCAAGAGCACTGCAGCAGGTGGCGGTTAGTCCTTCCCTTGGCAGGCAGCTCCCACAGTGGACATGGGTGGACTTGGGTATGGGTCAGGAGTGCTCCACATCTGGGGCCGGGCGGCCAAGACAGATGGCCCCAGCTCCAGGGTCAGGGACGGCCCTTCTCTGTTGTCTCTTGCAGAGAGAGACAGAAACACACAGTGAGGGACCCTTCCTAGAATCTTGACAAACTCAGACTTTCGAATGTCAGATAAAAAGCCCACTTCTATGACACTAATTTGGGGGTTTTCTCCCTCAAACCCAAATCTCCCACCCCATCCAGTACCAAGTTCCTCTTTCTCATGAAGGAAGTTCGCGGCGAGCCTGGCTAACTGGAAAGACGGCCCAGTCCAGGTTGTGAATTCCAGGGTGTTCCTCTTCCACACATGCCGCAGGGCGGGAAGTCTCAGCGCAGAGGAAGTGGAGGCCACAGGAGACCCGGAGAAGCAGGAGGGGGCAGCTCCGCCCATGCTACCCTGGGGCGGGGGAGATCAGGCAACGCCAACAGCAAGTTGGACAGGACAGGACGCCCCCACCTCCACAGCGCTCTTGGGAACACCTCAGTTATCGTGACCGCGTGTATGTCACTAACTGCCCCCTGAGCAGGAGAGGTAGGGACACAGAAGTGACATGACCCTCTGTGCCCCAACTGAACAGCTCCCACCAAGACCACTGGCAGCCCCTGTGGGTTGCAACCTGCAGCTGTCTGGCCTGCAGAGCCCCATCTCATGTTGGGTCACCCCTGAGCCATGGCCAACACCCTGCAGGTGGAGGCAGTGCTCGGACTAGCTCCTCTGAGTGTGCCTAGGGGGCCCTGCCAGACTGGCACCACTGGCGTGGATGGCTGCCGTCAGCTGCACACCTGCCCTCCCCAGCTGCCCCTCGCCCCTCTCACCTCAGCTCCTAACACAGACGAGACTCATTTTTTAACTTTATGAACATTCCCTACAACACTAGCCCACGAATCCACCCATCCACAAGTCATTTTGCTCCCCAGATCTCTAAGTAACACCTGGTAAGAGGAGGTGCTTCCCAAGAAATAATGTCAGAACAAAAAAGCACAGTGTGTCATTTTTAGGCTGAAAATGAATGAAAACAGGCAACTTTTAGCTCATAATCTTAATTTGAAATAAAAATCCTTGTAATTGATGTGTAATAAACTGCACATAGAAGCTACTTCTAGCTTTAAAAGTTTACAAATTCTTCGGTATTTACAAGCTGTCGGTCCATAAGAGTTTACGCAGGTATGTTTTCAGTCTGAAGCCCAGCACTGAGGGTCACCACCTGACCTCCCACACGCCTGGGCTGGGTGACACTAGGTAAGACGGGGCTGTACCAGCATGGGACGCATGGAGGAAATGCTAAGCAGATTTTAGCCCATGTGACGCTCTCCCAAGAATCAGGCCATTCTTAGCCCTGTGCTGGCTGCCCTCCTGCTCGTACTGCTTGGGGCAGGCATTGGCAGTCCGGGCAGCTCCCACCTCAGCTCCCTGCACAGAGGGCGCAAATCAGACAAACCAGCCCGGCACGGCTCCGTCTGCAGGAGGAACCTGGTGCTGGGTCCAGCCCTCACTGGAATGCTCAGTTTGCGTGGCCAGCTTAGCTCTTCTCCAACCGCACTGTTACACGCATTCACAGTGACGGGGGACACGCATGTCAGGAGGCTGCAGAGCACACCTCCCTCTTCACTCTCGCCTCTGAGCCTGCCCTTGCCTCTGCTGTGCCTCCCAGAGCTGTTTCCCTCGGGCCGAAGCACGAGCAACCAGGGCTTCTCTCTCCGGCAGACGCACAGTGAGGTCCAACTACTTTGTTCTGTTTTCTACAGACAAGCATCTATTCAGTTTATTTTCTCAAGGAAAAAGGGGATGCGTGACTGAACTTCTCAGGCACGACGCGCATCAGGAGTGGCCACACGGACCCAGGGCAGAAGTGCCACAGGACGCCACAGCCTCTGCCTGCACCCAGCCAGCCCCCAAGGAGCCACACGCCGATCCCATAGCCACCCGTCCCGGCAGAACCTCGGCTTCTTGAAACTGGCTGTAAACAGGGAGAGGGAGGGGCCGCTGCGTCTGCCAAGGGAGGCAGGAACTTTGTGAGTAATTTACTGGAGGAAAAACAAGTGGTGTGCCTGCATCCTGGAGCCGTGTGCTCTTGCTCTGGCACCGCACACGGTGCTGCAGATGCGGAGGCTGCGGGTCTCTATGCAGTCACAGTGCAGACCCCTCTGGCTTCTATGCTGCTCTCTGATGGTGTTGGTTGTCCACAGCACAAAGAGACGTGGGACCCCAAATAAAGGTAGGAACCCCAGCAGCCAGCAAGGCGGTGGAGGCTGAGAGCTGACCAGGAGGCAGGAAGGGCTCCATGCGGCCTCCCACCATGGGGACATCTTTAAATGCAAGGGGCTGGGCCAGAGCAGGACCCAGGAGAGGCCAGGCCTCTGCCAGATCTGGCAGGTGAAGGTGGCCCCAGCCAGACTGTGGCCCTCTTGTAAATAAAGCCAGGGGACAACATGGGTCACGTGCATGAGGGCCCTTCCTCTTCAGAGGACCCTGCCAACCTCACACACTTTGTCCCTACTGTGGGAACACCTGGGAACAGCTCAGACAAACCCTGGGGCCTTGGATGCCATGTGAGGCCAGGCCAGGCCAGGCTGCTCTTGGGGTGGGGATACTCTGCTTGCTGACATCTACTTGCAGGGATGGGAGCTGGAGGGAACTCAGAGGAGAGCACAGTGCTTCCTGGGACTCATGGCCAGTGGGGTCTGATGGACGACATCCCCAAACTGGGGACTGCTACTCAGCCCCCAGTCACAGCCAAAGCCAAGCAGCAAGGCACATGGGTGCTGGGGGGCAAACGTATGTGGAAGACAGCATTTAGTCCTCCAGCTCCTGGCCACGGAGGCAGTTGGGTGGCCAAGATTGGGGGTGGGAAAACAGTGGAACAGGAAGAACAGGATGCAAGACCAGCACCAAGTGCCAGGTCAGCACACAGATGGAGGTAGGGATGCCCTCTCCAGCTCCAGGAGGGCAGCCACTTCTTACTGCCTGCCTGGTGCTTGTGCCATCTGCCCAAGAGGGGTCCGGCCCTGACAGACCCTGTGGGTGCTGCCAGCCCAGCCCAGGAGGTCTGGTCAGGATGTGGCTAGTGAAGGGACGGACGGCCAGAGGGTAAGGAACAGCTGTCTAGATTTCAGGACCGGTGTCCATGTCGTGGACAAGAGTGAACATTCCTCCCTAGAGTGATGTGACCTGCATGTGTGGGCAGGCACCCAGTGTGGCCTAAGTCTTAGCATCTTCATCACCACCTGACACTCATCTCAGGTTGCCAGGTGGCATTCATTAGGGTTGCACAACCACATGCCCACTCAGTGTCCTTCCCACCTACATCTGAGGATCGAGGCCGTGAGTTCCAAAGGAATTTCCCCATGTGCCCATCTGCCCGCTGCCATGCGCCGGCTCTGGGGACATGAAGTGCAGAGGTGTGGGGCAGACCCGCAGGGCAGTGCCGCTGTGCTGTGGGACGTGCACAGGATGCCCCAGAGCAGGGTCTGAGGCTCTTGCTCCCTTGGCAGCCCGACTTCCTCACTGTGTTCCTGCCTTGGGGGACAGGAATGGTTGCTGTGTCTGCTGGGATGCTCGTTCAGTGCGAGAGCAGGAGATCTGGCTGAACCAATTACATTCTGAATGTGAGGTTTCCCCCAAAGAACTGGACATTCCTGAAGAATATCTGTTCTCTGGGAGAGGAGGGAACACTCTATATTGTGGTTCCACCTGCCAATTTCTTGTTCAGTTATGACAAGACCAGGTATGTGCCCACAGTCTCCCACAGGCTACGACTGACAGACCGCTCTGCTCTGAACCCAGGCGCTGCGCTGCCTCTGAGGCGCCAGGTCCTGGCCAGGACCACCCCAGCATGCGGAGGGAAGCCCCAGGGCCAACCACCCACGCTGCCCATCTCTCGCAGCACTGGCAGGACCTGAGCACCCACAGGCACCCAACAAACCGCTAAGTCACAGCGTTGGGCCCATCCAACCTCATCAACATGTTCACTTAGGCCTCATGGAGCCTGCAGAGCAGCTCTGAGCACATGGGACGCGCCGAGCTCATGCTCCGGTCCCAGCTCCACATGCCGTGGGCTCTCTGGGGCCACAGCCCCTCTGGGCTCGGCTCTCGTCCATCAGAGCTGGCACAGCTGCTCACACACGGCCCATGTGTGCTCCTGTGGGGCTCCCGTGAGCCTTCTTGCTCTGCTCCACAAGTGGCACATGAGCAGGCACATCTCCACGTCCCACCAGACGACGGCTGTGTGAGGTGGCACCCAGCGCAGGGCAGGAACTCAGCACGTTAGTGTGAGGAGCTGGAGGGAGCCAGGTGGGGACAGCTCATCCCAGGGCTGGGGGCTGCAGCACCAGGGGCTGCCCGGCGGCCTGGGGAACAGGGTGGGTATTCTGGCCCTGAGGAGCCTCCTCCTGGTGGAGAAAAACCCCCCACACTACCAGCTGGTGCCGAGGACTGTGGCAGGTCGGGCCGAGCAGGACAGAGTGGAGGGCATGGAGCACTCGCTGACCAGCTTCTGTTGGGAGCGTCCAGAATAAACCACCCATCACCCAGGATCTCCAACAATACTTTCTTCTGACATTGACGAGAAAAAAAATCAGTTCCTGGCTGGGGCCACTGTCTGTGTGGGGTCTGCACTTCCTCCCACATCCCACAGCTGCACATGGTGCTAACGCGGTGTCCACATGGCACCGTCTGCCTGTGGATGTGCAAGCCCTGCGCTCGACAGTGTCCTGGCCAAGCTGGTACCTGCCTGTGCCCCGAGCTGCTGGGATAAGCGCTGGCCACTCTCAACCCTGAACTGGAATAAGTGGGTTGGAAAATGAATGAATGAATACAATTACTGTAAAATAAAAATTTGCAAAGTCTACGATAATCATACACACGCACAGCGATAAATGATGTGGTGTGAGCTGCCGTATTTGTGACTGTTTGCGGGCTGCGTGGTGGCAGGAGGTGCTCTGTACAGTCTCGCTTCACAAGCATTTATCCCGATTTCACCCACCACCACCACCAAACGCCTCACCAAAAGTTGGGTAAATATTATCTCACTTGTTTTTATTAACCTTTCTTAAATGTACGTGTAGCTCGCATTTATTTCAATGTTGAATATTAGAAGTGTTTGGGGTCTTTACTTAGAAGTCTGGTGATGTTTTAGTGACCAGAAATCAGCTGTAGAAACTTGGCTCATTTTTGTCAATTAGGCTTTCAATATACGTCCTTTCGCTTAAAGTCGCAGTTTCCAAGAGCCTGTCGACAGCTTACCACAGTCACATTTCTCAGGAAGAGGCTCAGGGAGACTCACTGTGGCCACTGACGTTACTGCAGCATCATAAGCTTTGGCCACAGCAGCCCAGGCCAGGACTTCACAGGGTCGTTCGTTGACTGTGTTCTCTTAGGGCAGACTCTGGTCTCTGGAGCCCCCCGGGGCAGGTAGGAGGCCCCCCACCGGGCTGGTAAGAGGCCCCCTCTGTATTTCTGAACCATTCCTGGCCCTGCCCTGGGAAGGGGACATGAGCTGACTTCTCGTTCCTTCCTCCCGCAGAGTCGCAGAGCCTCACCGGCCGCCATGTGGGGCTGCGACTGGCTCAACGGGACAGGCGGGAGTGAGGAGCCACCCGCCTGCCAGGACCTGCAGCTTGGGCTGTCCGTGCTGTCACTGCTCTGCCTGGCCGCAGGCGTCCCCGTCGGCCTCTGCTACAATGGCCTGCTGGTGCTGGCCAACCTGCATAGCAAGAGCAGCATGACCATGCCAGACGTGTACTTCGTCAACATGGCTGTGGCAGGCCTGGTCCTCAACGCTCTGGCCCCCGTGTGCCTCCTCGGCACCCCTGGCTCAGCATGGGCCCCATGGAGTGTCAGCAGCGAGGCACACATTGCTCTGCTAATCCCATTCAACGTGTCCTCCCTGGTGGCCACATACTCCACCACCCTGCTCAGCCTCGACCACTACATCGAGCGTGCGCTGCCACGGACCCACATGGCCAGTGTGCACAATACCCGGCACGTGTGCGGCTTCATCTGGGGCGGGGCCCTGCTAACCAGCTTCTCCTCACTGCTTTTCTACATCTGCAGCCGTGTGTCCTCCCGGGTCCTGGAGTGTGCCAAGATGCAGAGCGCAGAGGCTGCTGACGCCATCCTGGTGCTCATTGGCTATGTGGTGCCAGCACCGGCCGCCATCTATGGGCTGGTGCTCATCTCGCGCATCCAGAAGGCAGACACGCCACTTGACCAGGACGCGGGGAGGCTGGACCCCTCGGCACACAGGCTCCTGGTGGCCACGGTGTGCACACAGTTTGGGCTCTGGACGCCTCACTACCTGACCCTCCTGGGGCACACGGTCCTGGTCTCTCGTGGGAAGCCAGTGGACGCTCACTATGCAGGGATAGTGCACCTCGCGAAGGATTTATCGAAAGTCTTGGCCTTCTCGAGCAGCTTTGTGATGCCCCTTCTTTACCGCCACATGAACAAAAGCTTCCCCAGCAAGCTTGGGCGGCTGATGAAGAAGATGCGCTGTGGGCACCGGCACTGCGCCCCAGACCCTGCAGGGCTGCAACAAGTGTTGACGTAGGTGGCCTGGGTCAGGTAGCCAAGCCCAAGGCCCTCGCTGACTCCCTCCTGGGACACAAACTGAAGTTCTGATGGACGCATGGCACTTTGCTACCCTGGCGCTCTTGCCTGTCCTCTCCAGAAAGAGATGCACCAAGGCCAGAACAGCACAGGGTGTTTTTCCTGAAGTTTTCTATGTTTTTCCTAAAAGGCCACTCTTAGGCCAAGGCTGTGTTGTTCAAAGCAACAGGTGCCTGGTGTGAAGAATCTGCTGCATTCTTATTAACGTGCCTGCTTTCTCTTGGAGATGTGTGCGTTTCCCCTAAACACACACCCTAAGGTCCAGGCCCACAGCCTCCTCAACACCGGGCGTTCATGAAGTGATGAGAATCTAAAGCCACTATTTATACTGTGTTCGAATTGTTAAAATACTTGATTCCTCCTCATTTCTTTGGTGTCATAGAAAAATGACTAGTATTCAAATGAAGGAAATGCTACAAAGGCATGTTGGTATCTGCCTGGGGCTGGCAGGTGGGCTGGCCTCCAGGATGTGTGCTGTGGGCACACGTGTTCTTAACGTAGTCCCTGAAAAATGTGCCTGAGACGCAGCTGGTTTTAAACTGGGAATAATTAAGTAGCACAACACTCTCTCCTTATCTACCAAATGTACTCGATATGCCCACGGCTCCCACAGAAACATCACTTCAAAGTGTGCACAAAACTAAAGAGTATAATAAACTGAGGAAAGAAAAATGCTGTTAGGATTTCTAACTTAATGCTAAGGCTGAAAGGGCATCCCCAGGGAAGAGAGGTCTGGACGGCCGGATGAAGTGCCCCATGAGGTCTGCTGGGGAGTGACAGGACAAGCCTGCAGCTGGGCTACCCGGGATGGCCAGGGACCAGCATCGCACCTGTGGGAGGCCCCGTAGCCTCACGTGGGAGGTAGCCCCGCCTAGCCTGTTCCATTAGGAGCTACACAGATGTTAGCTGTGAGGTAGGCCCAGGTGAAGCACTCCCTGCTCCCAGACACAGAGGTGTCCCTGGTCTAAAGGTGACACAGGTGAGGTACCCCCTCCCCCAGGCACAGAGGTGTCCCTGGTCTAGAGATGACATATGTGAGGCTCCCCCTTTCCCCGGGCACAGAGGAGTCCCTGGTCTAAAGGTGACACAGATGAGGCTCCCACTTTGCTCTGGCACAGAGGTGTCCCTGGTCTAGAGGCGACACAGGTGAGGCTCCCCCTCCCCGGGCACAGAGGTGTCCGTGGTCTAGTGGATGGGATACAGAACTTGCCCTATTTCCTGATCCAATTATTAGAGAAGTTTTCAGAGTTACTTCTGACTGTCAAATTTTTTTTTTAAGGTGTGCCAGTGTCCCATTCCACCCTTTAAGCTGCAAGCTTGACTTTCCCTCCCGCCACTCCTTCCCAAGCACAGAACTGGGCAGGAGGTCTGTCTATCTTGAGGCCAGGGAAGCCTTGGTGGAGAAATGACAAAGTGGCCCTGCAGATTGCAGCTGGCACTGGCTGGCTGGCGGATGCTGAACCATCTGTAATTCTCCTCTTGCGGGTGAGCAGGCTCAGGGCCAAGGGCAGCCCAGCTCTTTGGGGAGGGCTAGTCTGTGGTGGTGGTGTCCTCGTTTGGAACAAGAGACCCTCTTCCTGGCTTGGGCCTTCTAGCACCTTTTGCTCCTGGCAGAGTTCCCAGGAACAGGGCAGACCCCGTTCAGGGCTCAGGAGAGGCGCTGGGGCCTCTGCCCAGTTCCTCCATCCAACTGGTCTTCCCCAAACAGAGAAGGGAGGGGCCCCAAAATCACCTTTTTCCTTTAAATTTCTCAGTGGCTTTGGGTGCAAACTGGCTAATTTCTGGGGGTCTGCTGGGGAAGTAGGAGGGTCCTCGGGGTCTCATCTCTGGCATGCACTTAACCAGCTCCACCCCGCCCCATTGGGGATGGACGGAGGGGCCAAGTGGACACACCACAGCCAGGTCAGCTCTTCCGGGTGGAGCCCCAGGCAGGCAGGCACAGGCATGGCCCCCCACCCCCCCACCCCCGTGTAGACCCTCCCCTCTACCCGGGATGCCTGCCCTCCCAGCCTCGCCCCCACTGCTGCCTACAGGCCTCCAGCTCCCACCAGCGGAAGGCAGCTTTTCCTAGGACGCCTGCTCACAGGGTCCTGTGCTAGATCCATCTCAGAGGGGCCCATGTGCCTCTGGGGCCACCTACCTCCCTGTATGTTCCATCCTTAATACTTCTGCCCTGTCTCTGAAAAAATGAAAATTTGTGCTCCTCAGAGAAGAATAAGGAGATATTGGGAAAAAGCCAAGGTAGACCGTGAGCTCAATCTTCTATATCTTCAAGAGTTTGAAGACACCAGAAGCAAGTTTTTCAAGGTTTTATGTTCAAGGGTTGTCAATTTTGCTATCGACACCTCTTGACTATTACAATTTAAAAGCTGATGATCTCATTTTTGTTTATCCACCAAAACCTTGCCATGCTTCATTATTTAAGATCCCAAAAAGTAAGTTTAATCTTGGATTTACTTCATTAAAGGTTATAAAATTTATTGCAGGAGACTGGATCTATTGCTAATTATGGCAATTAAGAAATCAAACATTCACTCTTTTATAAAAAGCACTTGACAAAGGATAAAACAGGAATAAATTAAGAGTCAAATTACATGTCAAGTTATTAAATTTAAAACAAGTAAAACCAGCTGAAAAATTTGGGGGCCTTCTAATTTCTAATCTGTTGACTCCTCCCCAATGGCTGTACCTGTTTGCCTGAAGTTCTATGAATATGGAAACAAGAAACTGATGAGAAAATCCCACACATTTGAAACTATTAAGTTATTTGACACTTATTACCCAATTTCTGAATTTTTTAAAATGTGTATTTTTGGGGGTATGTAATGTATATCAGAAAACCAACACAAAGTATCATAAAATTGGTCATTTCTCCTCAAATTATTATATAAGCCTCAACACTTCAGTTACTTCTGTGTAACTCCCCTTCATAGCAACTGCATCAATCCAGTGAGCCAGAGTTGGTCCACTCCACACAAGCCCTGCACTGCTCAGAGCCAACATCTTCAATGGCGACAAGAATGTCTCAAACCCTGCTGGGGAGGTCAGCCATGAAGGCTGGCAAAGATCCGGCCTCACAGCACACAGACGTTACTTCCCCAGAAATAAGAACAAAATAATCGCTGCTGCACCCGAGGCTTCCAGCAGGGGTGGGAGCTCTTGTCCGTCCCCCACCCCCCTGAACAGGGGTCTGTGTGGCAATGGTTGACGTACTGCACGCAGCAAGCGCTCCATCAATTTGAGAAGGAATAACTGATCATCCAGGAACAAAATATGATTTGAACATACCCACTCCATATGAACAAAGAACATGCAGCCTCGGATGAAAGCCTCTGCGGTGGGCCTGCTGTGCGCCCCACGTGCCTGCTGTGCCTGCTGCACCCCAGCCTTCCTCACGGTGCGGTCTGTGCTCCAGGGAGCAACATGGGACTAAGATCAGTAGAGGTAAACGCCAGTGGCATTCAACTCAAGTAAGGCCATTCCAATCCAGAGAATCTTCCTGGTTCTTTTGTGTTTTGTTTTAAGTCTTTTATCATGGAACTGCCTAGTGCACACAAAGGCGGGAGGAGTGGGCGGCCGTGTCCCCATCACCAGCACCTTCTCTGTCGACACATGGCCAGTCTCGCCTCATCTGTGTCTTCCCTGACCTCCACTGGGAATTCAGTGGATTTATGAAATTCTCTGGATGCCTGCCCCTCCACAGGTTGAGGGATCCCTCCCACAACTTGCCAGAAGCAGCCACCTCCCCTCACTGAACCGGAGTTTAGTGAGCAGCCACAAGAACTCCTGCGGGGCACAAACTCCCACCCGCTGGTGCTGGCTGTGCCTCTGCCGCTCAGAGGGCAGAGGGGGTGAGGAAACGGACCTGGTCTGCCTTGCTCAGCTGGCTTGGCTCACGGGTGGCTGGACCAATTTGGCACCAAAGCGAGTGCCTGACCCATCCTCCATGCCCCTGCCTGGGCTCCTTCCTCCCGCACCCTGCAGCCGCACGTGCAGCCAGCAGCCCCATCCTGCTGCTCCACTCGGCTAGTCAAGAATGAGCATGGGCCTAACGCTGCTGGCTGGGCCTGGCCACCAGGAGTGGGAGCCTGATGCTTCTACCCAATGCTCTTCCCAAACAGCAAAGCTCTGGGGCCTGGAGGGAAGCGTCCTGAGACCTGGGCACAGGTTGGGCAGGCGTGAGCAGGGCTGGGCCGCCAGTCCGGCAAGGTGACGTGGTTTCCACTGTTCTGGTCACCGCCCTGGCTTTCTCCTTTCTTCTACTACCTAGTTACGCGTCCTTAAGAAATGAGGCTACTTTTGCCCGTCTGGGGAGTTTACGTCATCTTTCTGCTGTCCCATACACTGCAAGTTCACTGTATCACGATGCACTCAGACATTCTGCTGCTGATGGACATTTGGGCTGTCTCAGTGCCCGAGACACGCCCCTCCGTGGAGTATATTCCTCGGGAGTGGACACACCCTCGGCGGGGCATGCTCACCAAACTGCTCCCTGAAGGGCCCTCAGGTGTTCACAGCTCCATGTCCTCACCTGCCCTAGGTGCTGTTTGTCTGTTGTACTTTCTGCCAGCCCGGGGGGCACTGAGGGGGCCTCCAGTTATGACGAGGTGGAAGCCACGTGCACCTCCTCTCTCAAGGATGCCTCTTTGGACCTTAGGGCTTGCCACTGCCCCTGACCTAACCACACCCTCTGCTCGGGTCCATGTCACCAAAGGGTGATCCTACTGCACGGCACGGCTGTTAGGCAGAGCGCTGCAAAGTTCTGCGTAGAAGAGCAACACCCCAGGAGACAGCCTGCTGTCCCTCTGACTAGATTTGGAGGCAGACCCAACCACATCCACAGCAGCAGCAGTCAAGGGATAGAGTCCATTCCAGTGATACTGAGTGTGCTTAAGCCGAAAGCAGTGCAAGCACACAGCCACACATACACACAGCAAACATGTAAACACATACAAGCGTACTCACACACAGCTACACGTACATCACAGATGTAAACGCATGCAAGCGCACACACACACAGAGCCACACATACACACAATACACACATAAATGCGTGTAAGCACGCACACACACTAGTGGACACACATGTGTTTGTCTCTTTACCAGGAATAAAGTTACTGGAAGAGATTTCACACGTCGGCTGCAGGATGGGAGACACTCAGAAAGCACAGGGATCATCTAAGTCCCCAAGGACCCCTGTGCCTGTCAGGGGGCTGTGGACCCCAGGGAAGGGTCATGGGAACCAAAGCCCAGAGACATGTTGCCCTTTTTGTTTTTCATAATAAGCAGCAGATACTAGTCTTAAATGCTGTGACTGCCCCGAATCATAACGTATAGGTTTGGCTGAGTCCCCGGGTGACTTAATCTGATGTGAAGACGCAGGCTGTTGGTGACATTCTCCTGCCAGCTCACCAGACGCTGAGGGGCGGCCACCCTAAGCCCGGCCCAGCACCCACAGTGTGACCTAGACAAGCTCTTAGCCTGTCTGTGCTTGCACCCTCCTCCGTGACACAGGCAGCTGTCAAAATTAAAGGATCATTCCTGGAAAGCACATAGAGACCCCCACTTGGCAGTGCTCAACAAACCTGAGCTTGGCTGCCGCTCCTCAGGGGCTCCTGCTCATTTCCATTCCCAGACGGGCACCGTGAGAACTAAGGTGACACACGACGGGGCGGGCTCCAGGCAGGAGCACCAGGCACCTGGCAGGTTCGTCCCAGACACTGCCAAAGGTGACACAGACCTGCCCCGAGTGATTTCTGAACACCAGAGGACTGTGTCACTAAGAGGAAGAGATGGTCTTTCCACACCACAGAACAGGCCTTCAAAGAGTGCGGCGTGCAAGATTTTAGTCTCTAAAGCAAGCTGTGTGCTCTGAAGGGAACCAGGCAACAGCTTGCGGGTAAGCGACGACCACACTCCAGGACAGGCACGCATCGCCCTAGCTGGTACCGGGCCGTGGAGAAGCTGCAGGGGGCTGAAGAAGGAAGGGACAGGAACAGGGAGTGTGGAACGTGGAGTGCCGGCCGGGTTCCAGGCAGATGCGATGCCTGACTCTTCTGAGAGGTAGGTGGGTAATACGAACCTGTTTGGACACACACGGAGGAACTGAAGCTCGAGGCTTAGGTGACGTCCCAAAGGCACTAGCAGGCAGAGGCTGGGCCACACTGGAGCCTAGACAGGTGTCCAGAGCCAGCCCTGGGCCCATCTAAATCAGGTTGTGTGGGGACATCTCCCTTGGCCAAGTCACGCTGGCTCGTGACTATTAATATTAGAGGTGGGACCAGTGGGGACCCTGAGAGACCACCCCACTGAGGGTCCCACAGCAGGGAGGAGCCCCTGCTGCCAGGGCTCCAGAAGCCCACAGCCCCACTGGACACGAAGGGGCAGGGGTCATGGGTCCAGGGGAGTGAGAAGAGACATGAAGGAGGAAAGGGGGAGAAAGCAGTCGTGGGGGCCAGGGGAAGAGGGCATCGGGAAAGTGATGCATGACTCTCCTCTGAAGGGCATGCAGACTTTGTCACTGCACATAAAACTTCCAGAAGGAAGACAGTGCTCGCAGCATTTCCCAAACTATATGGTCATACAACCCTTTCTGTGAAGTACCTTAGGCCATGAGGGTTCTTTCCAACATCAGTTTGAGAAAGGTTAAAACCCTAGGCAGAAAGAGGTCCTGGCTCCAGCCCTGCTCTGCCTCGACCTGTCCAGGGCACCTTGCGGGCTTCTGCCGACCCTGCCCACTGACACACACTAAGCCTGCAGCTGACGCAAGGGGGCACTGAAACCTACAGCCATTGGCAGGTACTTACAAAACTAAACACAGTTCCCATCTGTCCCTGCCGTCTCACTTCTAGATATTTACTAAGAAAAACGAGAACAGATGGCCACACAAACACCTGTACACGAACACTCGTGGCATCTTTGTCCATGAGAGCCCCAAACTGGAAACAGCCCAGCTGTCCCTCAACAGGTGAATGGAGGGACGATGCAACCTGGGGGCCATAGCATCTGACTGCAGACGTGGCCCGGTATCCAAGGAACGCTGTTCAGCAATAAAAGGAGTGACCACCACACATTCAACAACACACGTGGAGCTCAAAGCATGGTGTGAGCAGATGCAGTCAGACGCAAACAAGCACACGCTACAGACACCCAGACGCCTACGCATGACAGAGCATAGGGCAGGTGGTGGATCTGGGTGGGATATGGGGGAACTTTCTAGAATGATGGAAACAGTCTCTGCATGGGATGCTGATTACACAGGTGTGTGCACCTGTCAAAATTCACCAAACTGGACACTCGAGGTCTGTGTACTTCACTGTGTGCAAATTATATGTCCATGTTTCATGAGGAAGGGGCAGGAATATCTTAAAACCACCCACCCAGAGCTCTCTCCAGGGCCCGCCCACCATCGGCCGTGTGAGCAAATGCTGTAGAACCAAAAGTGCCTGGTTCTCAAGCTACAGGCAGGGTGATGCGTGATGCAGAGCTGTCTTCGGGGTTAAACATGTGGCCCAGCCTCTGAGGCAGGCTGGCTCTGGCGCTCCTCTAGCGGCCGTCCGAGGCCCCGCACGTTCCAGGCAGATTAGCGGCTACGCAGCACAGCCACGAGGCCCAGCAGAGGAAACCCTACTCTTGCCGAAAGGATAGGAGTTAACCAACACAATTCAATGATTTCCTATGACGGCTTTCACCCTGAACCAGCTGCTGAAGAGCAAAGAGTGGCGCACCCAGCTTGAGTTCCCGAACAAGTCGACAAGGTGGCTGGGGCAGATGCCCGCCCAGAAAAACCATGGCCTCCACCAGGACTTCCCCTGGCCACATGCAAGCAGGTTTATGTGGGAAAATGCCTGATTTCTAAATCATTTGCATAAAAGCACAACCACAGTATGGGCTGTAAGATTTTAGCATTAAGATGGGCTCCTACAGGACACCCCACACGCTCAGCAGATTGGCACCAGGTGGTTCAGGGCCTGTCTTTGGGCCACAAATGCCAGAACAGGGCTATGCTGAGGGGACAAATGAGCAGGGGGCACAGCAATGTCTTGAGAGGTGGGATGGCCCTTCCCTCCCCACAAACTGTCCCGGCATAAAGCACCCCGTCCCTGGCCATCCCTTCTGGTGATCCATAAAGTCCACTTGCAGCCAGGGGCTTGGACCAGATGCTGACGGTGCTGGAGAAGGGAAGGGGTTCGCCGGCTCTGGTTCCTCAGGTAGGGCCTCCCCCAACATGTGTGTGCAGGTGGGATGTGGCCCCTTCACAGGCTCTGAGCAGGTCCAGGGCCTTAGGAAACGGGTCCCACAGACTGAGTAGGACCTGCAGTCTGGGGTCTCTCCCTTGACCCAAAATCTCTTCTGTGGGTACCAGTGGCAGCTTTCCTGGGGCCTTCAGTAGTTCCAAGAACCCACATTCTGCCTCCAACCCAGAGTCATTGGTCCCTGACTGCCAGTCCCACGTGCCTGGCCCCGAGTGAATACCTGGGCTTGGCCTTCCCCATGAATGGTTTTCAGAGAGGCCTGCATTTGTCTAGGGATCCTGAGATGGGGGCATGAGTGAGCCCCTCGGGCAGCTCGGGAGCAGCCCTCATGTGCAAGGGGTGTGGGAAGGAGAAGCCCAGTCCTCCTGAGGCTGCCTGGGCTTTTCCCTGGGTGTGCCAGCGACTGCAGGTGGGCTGGCTCCGTGTCCCCAAGGGTCTACCTAACGTGGGGCAAGCTTCATAAAAGGCGTGTGAACACCAAGGGGAACAACGCAAAGAACCCGCATCTATGTCCAGCAGGGCTGGCCCTGGGGAGGCTACAAAAAAAGCAAGCTGATTCCCCGATTAATTTCCAAGACCTTTTCCTCTGTTGGGCAGGAAAACTCTCCCTTCGGGAATTTGGGGCTCAGCCCAGGGCTCTTCTCCACCCAGTGCCTCAGGCTCCTTGGCAAAGCCAGGAGAGGAGGATTCTGAAGACCCCACAGTGACCCTGCACAGCTCGGGAGGCATGTCCTGAAGTTCTGAGCACAGGCTACAGGGTGATGAAGGGGGTCCTCTGCTGTGCAGGACTCAGATCACCAGACATCCAGGCCGGAACTCTGCTATTCCTCTGGCTCACCCTGTTGGGGGTGGAGGGCTGTGACCCCCGATCGACCAGGCACCCCTGGCCCTGTAGCTCAGGACTGTGTGGCAAGGCTCCAGGGAAAATGCTGTCGGCTTACACAGGTGTGAACACTTTTTCCTGCATCTCTGGTGGGATTTTAGGTCCTATTAAGATGCAAACATTGCCTGCTTTCTGGGAGGGACTGATTTGTGAATGTGCCAGCACATACCTGCAGGGAAACTGTTGGAAGCAGGTACCCAGAGCACAGGCACACGCTGCACGTCACCTCTTCCCTAGTACTGAGCAGCCTCCCTACAGGATCACATGGCCACAATAGATGCTGCTCAAAACGCAGTGCATGTGGTTTGAGTGATGCATGGAATTGCAGGTTTCTGGGCCTGTTTTGAGGAGCGCGTTGCTGGAGGAGGGCGAGACAGACAGGGCTGAGCTCGCACTGCAGCAGGCACAAGCCTTGGCACAGGTGAGTGCTGCGTGCACTTTCTCTGGGAAACAGCCATCCACCAATCCAGCTAACTTCCCCTCCGCTGTTTCTGACCCCTCTCTGGGTGCCCCTGCATCAGAGCAGAGTTTAAGCTGGCCAGGAGGCTAGAGCAACTTCACAGCTGTGGGAAGTTTCTCTCTAAAAACCAAAGTGTCTTTACACTACAGGTTGGTTCCGTTAAATGAAAGAAAATACAATTTATTTTTCTAGCATTTGAAATTGGACATGACGGAGCAGCTTGCCCAGGTCATCCTCATTAAGGAAGGATTAACAGTGGCTACAGTCTGTCCCCTGAAGACGGGGCTGGGAAAGGTTTGTGGATGGTCAGGAAACACATCAAGGTGTTGACTGAGCTGCCAGATACATCACTACTGCCGGGTTTTCATCACAGGGCAGGAACATGGAGAGGCTGATCTGGCAGAATACAATGAACATTTCACAGCAGGCACATCTGGAACGTGTATGTTTTCACAGGGCATGAAACTGAAGATGGAGGGCTCTTTTGGCCAACTGTGGAGGGCCCAGCAGGGGCCCAGACACATCAGTTCCTCCACCCACGGCGGGAACAAACCCCGTGGGGACTGGGGTTTGACTCTCAAAGCAAGCAGGGCCCCTGCTAGCCCTGCACAAGGCGGGCTCCGTGCTCAGGGCAGAGTCCAGTGTGACGCTCCCAAGGCCCATGCTTGTGACCACACGCAGAGACCTCATGCCTGCCTTGTTTCGTATCTTCATCAAGATGCTCCGTGATGATGTACCGCGAGTGGGTTCCCAGGGGCTGTGGGTCTGCAGGGGAGCACAGGCCTGTGACCTGAAGACCTGGGCTCCACTTTCTCACAGACAATGCACATGCCTCACAGCTGGGCAAAGTGGCCACTGGCTGGCTGGGATGCCCAGGCAGTGCTTGCCATGGACAGAGGCTGAGGTGCTCCTGACACAGAGCCAAGCCTCCAGCTCGCTCACTTGGCTATGGCCAGATGCCTCAGGAGCCCTGCACGGCGTTCCCCACCCCCACCCCAGGTCAGGGCTCCATCGAGGCACCTGAGTGAATGACCCACCTACCAACAAGGGCCAGAGGAAGCAGGGGAGACCTGTGGAGGGGAGGGGGCCCACACATAGCCTGGCACTTGATCCAATGTCCACTCCTGCCAGTGGCCTGTGGAGGAGCATGGCCCTGCTCTGCAAGGGACCTAGACAACTGCAGCCCAGGCTGGGCTCTCGTGCTGCCCGCCCCGGGTCTCCGCTGGGCGAGGCTGACTTCTGCAGGATAGATGGACTTGCCCTGAGGGCTGCGATGACTGCAGAGAGCCAGGGCCATGGCTGTGACTGTGCAGGAAGGAAAAGGGCTGGAGCCAGCTGGGCCTCCCACCCTGTCAACAACCTCACAGACATCAACACCAGAAGAGGGTCTCTGGGCCCATCAGGAAGGGAGACCACAGGAAGGCTTTCCCTACAATGAGCGACAGCACTTCAATGGCTTTACCCCTACATCTGCCCCACACATAAGATTCACTCAGCTGCCCAGACACAGAACGACTTACTGTGTTGGATCTGGTGCAAATCCCTGCTTCCTGGGACCCTCGTCCAAATCACTCACTCTGGCCCCAAATCCTACATAGGTTTTCTCCCACCTGCTTCAAGACGCCGTGGCTCCCTGGGGCATGCGCCCTCCCTGCAACCAGGGAGCCCCCGCAGCTGTCTAGCCCTAGGAGCTTCTGGTGGGCTTTGGCCGCAGATGGCCTATGACGACAGGGATGGCGTCTGCTCTGGCTTACAGGGCCAGGTGCTTGCTAGGCGTGTGCTGCCTGGTTTCCACAGAGTGGCCTCTACCGGGGGTCGGCTTTGCTCTGAGGCTCTGCTTTGGGAGGAGATGCTGTATGCAGCTAGTGCTGGGCAAAGGTGGGGCCAGGGTCCCAGGGGGGCAGAAACGACCATTTTCAGACCAAGCTGTCTATCCTCTCTTGCTGGCTCAACTCTCCTCTCTACTCGGAACAGTCAGCACAGTGAGAATGCTTCTCATGAGGGGGTGAAAAAAATGGGTCTTGAATAAAAACAAAAAGCAAAGAGCACCCCCTTCATCCCTTCCTTGAACACACAGCTGCTGAGGAGGGAAAGGAATGCCAGGGAAGTGTTTGGGTTTCTCGAAGAAAGGCCCAGCATCCTGGTCTGTCCTCACAGGAGGGTTCGAGCCACCCACTCCGTGCCCTGGGCCTTCCAGCCCATGCAGGAAGCATGATGTGCCCATGAAGGCTGCAGGGACAGCCAGGCAGGTCCTCTGCCAGTCAGGAGCTGCCTGCAGCAGCCAGGCCCACAGTTTGACCCCTCAGAAGGCCCCAGCACACACAGACCAGTGTGTGCCCAGGTGTACATGTGCATGTGTGTTCACGTGTCTGTGCATACGAGAGAGGAGGCGCACGTGCTTTCTTTGGAAGATTCAGAGCAAAATGAAACCTTTTTAATCCTTATGTAGTACTTCAGTGAGGTTCTCCCCAATACCCAAAAAACACATTTGAAACAGCTCCTGGAATTGGACAGTCTTAGAAGCACCAGGAGGAAGAGAAAGGAAAGGCAGGAAAGGGGGAGCTGTCTGGGCTGACTGACACGCAGGCAGGCAGGGTCCACGCTGCCCACTGTGGTGGTGAGAACTTCCTGCACCACCCCAGACCCAAGGGTCCAGGGCCAAGCTGGCGGCCCCCGGGCTGGCTCCCCAACGCCACCCTGACGTCAGTCCTGAGGCCCTCTCAAGTGGCCTGTACCTCCATGACGAGCTGGCCAGGCAGGGCCCCACCAGCGTGTGCGCAGAGCCGGCACAGTGACTCACCAGGCTGCTCGGCTCCCAGAGGAGACCAGGATTGACACACTCAGGGAGCCTGGCCCTCAGGGGCAGTTCCATCACAAAGGCAGCATGAGAGGCTCTGCTTCCCCAGTGTCCTGCCCCATGACTGGTAACCCCACTCCCGCCCATCCTCCACCATTTGATTAACAGGATACATCTTCACAGGCCTTTGATACTCTGAGCCAAAGCTATGTTCTGAGTGAGACCATTACATGAAGAAGTCCAAAATTACAACTCCCAAACAATTCAAATCTGAGGCCAGGCCCGAGGGACGTGGCAGTGCCAGGTGACAATGAGCTGGCAGATCTCCAGGTGGTCCCGTGCCCAGGCCATGCTGAGCGCTGCTTCTCTGCTGTGCCGCCTGCCTTGCGGGGACACTGCCAAATCACGTAAGAGAACTGTGACCTCAAAGGTTTATGCTGCTTTTGCATAGAAAAACAACCTGGGAGCCATTTGGGATAATCTGTAAAACAAGCGCAGGATCAGAATGTATTTATAAAAGCAAAAGTTCAGAAACAACTGAAATGTCCACATTAGGGATAGGGTTTACTTAACTATTGTCAGAGCACCATGATGATTACTTATCCGTTAAAAATGGAAGCAGCATGGAAAACATTCAATAAGCCAACGTGCTGAGTGGAATTTGCAGAACTCCCAACGGACGTAAACTCTCAACCCCATAAAACATAGATGCGTAACAGAAGGCAGCCCCTCCAGACGCCGGCAGAGGGCAGGGACCGCCATCTGGGTGCCCCTCCAGGCAGCCCGGGCCTCTGAAGGGAGGAGCACCAGGCTGACTTCCTCCTAGGCCTTCAGGAAACACTAACCCTCATTGCTGGGGTGGGGGCTGCTGGGTCTCCTTCGCTAGCTTTGGGGAAGCAACTCTGGGAAGCTGGAGCCCACGCCTCCTAGGACTATTCTGAGGGACTATTTAAGGAGCGACAGCCAAATGCTGCTGTAAAGAACACAAAATTCTCAAGGCTCTGGCCTTGGGGGAGCTCCCAAAGGGCCCCACAACCTGACCTTGGCAGCCCTCTGCTCAGCTCTGGGGAGAGTCCCAGAAGCCCCTGGTTCTTGGCCTGAATTGGCCACCAAAACAAACCAAGGGGGTTGATCCCTCTTCCCAGGGAATTCCGGGACTCAGTAAGAATATTTGCTTCTGCTAGAGGTGAAGTGCAGGTTCTGGCTGGGACACTAGCAGCTCGTGCAGAGTTAGGCACACTCTCACCCTGAGAGCAGCCGCCAGTCTCGGGGAGTCGCCCTCAAAAAAAAAGAAAATTCATGTTCATGTAAAAAACCGTATGCAAATATTTAAAACAGCTTTACAACAGCCAAAACCCAGAAAGAACCTAAATGTCACTCAAACGGTGAATGGATAAACAATCTTTGGTACATTTACACAGTCTAATGCTGCTTAGCAATAAAAACTAATGACCGTTTGGAACGGGCACCATCACGGATGGATCTCAAATGCATTATGCTACGTAAAACAGCCAGATCAAAGGCCCCATGTGTACAGATCCCACCACACAACAGTCTGGAAAGTCAACATCACAGGAGCAAGCAGCCGCCAGGGTGGCGCGCAGGGTCCGCCACCAAGGAACCATTCCTTACACTGCATGTGGTGTTAGTCACATGACTAGATGCCTACTTGGTGTACACCAAAGAGTACCCCTTACCATGGGTAAATTCTTACAAATGACCATCAAACAAGTATAGGTTTTTGGCCAAACCATCGAGGTTCAGATCTTGATAACATCACTGACCAGGTGGTGACCAGGACAAACCACCTCATCTCTCTGCAACTCAGTCCCCCCAGCCCTTGGGGTTACAGCTGTACCTGCCCATCTGGAAAACTGAACTGTGCAGGCTCAGTTCCCCCAAGCCCTTGGGGTTACCACTGTACCTGCCTGTCTGGAAAACTGTGAACTGTGCAGCTTGAGTGAGTTAAACACAAAGTGCTTTGGAAGGTGCCTAGCACACGGCAGGCACTCAAGATACAGCAACTTGTGAGCCACAGCCTTAACTCAGAGAGCCAGGCCTGTCCCACCCCTGCGCTGTCCTACCGTCTCGCGAACACTCTCTCTGGGAGCAATGTGGGGGGCATGGGGAAGGTGAGAGCCTGTCAAGGTGAGAAAGTAGCCCAGGATGTGAGGGGGCTGGGAGGGGACGGACTGGAATTGTGGACCACTCCATAGAAAGCGTCTTCTGTGTTCTGTCATCTTATCTCTTCAGTTAAAACAAGAGTGGTGGGGAAGATGAGGTGACAGACCAAACCCAGCGGGTGTGCAATCTTAGGCTCCCAAGGAGGGCTTGGGTGCTCCTGACCATGATGTCACCCAGGGCCACAGAGGGTCCAGCTGCAGATACCAGGGCCAATGAAGGGCATGCCCAGGGCAACATGGCTCCACAGGGGCACAGGCGTGGTGGGTTAGTGCTCCCAGACTGGGAGGGGCAAAGCTGGATGTGCCACCTACTCTTCACCAGACTGGCCCTGCCAAGACCAGGAACTTGGGAGAGCTGCTGACACTGACTGTGAGGACCTCTCTTTCCCAGGTACCCGTGTTAGGTGAGCCTGTCTTGCTCCCCATGGCACCTGGGTCTGTGAACCTGCCCTTTCCTCAAGGAGCCTGGGGTGATAGGCTCACAACAAAAGCCTTCATGCAACCCCATCAGCTTGGGCAGCCCCAGGCTTCGCGTACAGGCAGGAGGCTGCCTCTGCCCTGCACCCGCCTGTGCGCAGGGTCCCCTCCTCTCCTTTATCGCCCCCCAGACAGGAAGTGGTTGTCTGGTATCTGCCACACAGATGGGGAAACTGAGCCCCAGGAGTCGGGCAACCACCCAAGCACTCTCCGGTAGGGACCCGGGGCCCCAGCCTCTCACCCAGACCACACATGGCACAGGGAAGACGAGAAGGTGGCTGAAAGCTAAAGCTCTTTTCCACCTGAGTAAGGTCCACTCTTTTTCTGGAGGAAAGCTCAGAAAAAGGCAAAAAGCGGTCAACAGCCTCCTCTACCAGGTGGAGAGTCCAGGGTATGCTCTCAGGGCCTCTCAAGGTACCACACGTGCCTTCCCCTACCCCCTGTTGGGTGACCTGGGGCCCAGCCACGACCACACCAGCCAGCAGAGCAGACTGCCGCAGCCAGGCAGCACCAGAGGAAGGACGGCGGATGTCCCCAAACACCGCCATCCACATGACACATGCCGTCCACACCACGTGCCCCAGATGCTGACCAGCTGTGGAGATCAGACATCTGACAGCCTAATGCTGTTTTCTGGCCTGCGGTCGATGTTGAAAAGATCTTCTTTCCAATTTGCCTTTATTAAACAAACATTACACACCACTTCCTCAGTTGCATCACTATTCTTGATTTCCATGCCCCTCCGTGTCCTGGGGATCATTTGTCACCTTAAGCCTCCAGTGGACAGCAAACCGCCCAATTCAGTGTTGTGTCTCTTCAAACCAAAAAGGCCAGAAACACGCCTGGAGACAGTGCAGAGCCAAGTCCTCGCTCAGGCCTGTGGGATGAAGAGCAGGCCCGTGAGAGGTGCAGTCCCCTGGGAGCCAGACGCAGCAAGCACTCAAGCTAATTGCAAGGAGCCAACACTGGTGCAGCACGTCCATGCAGCCCTCCCGTGGCCCAGGAATTCCTTCGAGAAGGCACTGTGCTCATTCCCAATCTAAAAATGAGGTGAGCCCAGGCACAGTGGCTCAGCCAGGAGTTCAAGACCAGCCTGGGCAACAGTGAGACCCTGTCTCTACAAAAAATTTTTAAACACAGTCGCATGTGATGGCACATGCCTATAGTGCCAGCTACTTGGGAGGCTGAGACAGGAGGATCACTTGAGCCCAGGAGTTGGAGGCTGCAGTAAGCTAATGCAACTGCACTCCAGCCTGGCCGAAAGATCGAGACACTGTCTCAAAATAAACAAATAAATAAATGAAAATGAAAAACAAGGAGGCCAATAAGACGGGAAAAGGTACAGTCAGGGGCCTGCTGAATGGGCTCCTCAGTGGTGAGGGGCAGGCCGTGGAGCTTGGGTCACCTGCCACACACTCACCACCTGAGCCCACCGAACGATGCAGAGGCCTGCCCCTGGACCTCCCGTTTCTGGAATGGTGGGCTCCATTACCCAGATCAACTCATGTAATACTGAAAATCAGTAAAAAAAAAAAAAAGATTTTTTAAAAACCCTGGGGGTGGGAGGGTGGACAGACCTCTAAAAGCAAAACAATCAAAAGATGCTAAGACAGTAAGGTACTGCCAGGCAGAATAGAAGGGTCGGCGCTGTGGAGAGGGCACTTGGCAGAGTGGCCAGACCTGTGCTGACAGCGCAGGGCCTGTGCCAGTGCCACGGCCACAGAGGAGCCACAGGAGGGCATCTTGCAGGGGCACTGCCAGGCCAGCCTCGGGGCTGCAGGGGCCTCTCACTCGGGCACCGGGGAGCCCAGGGGCCTCATAGGAGCAAACCAAGTATTCTTTGGAGTAAATCACTCTCATTTACAAATTATTTCTAAACATAAGTTTTCCAGTACAATGCCCAATATTCTGTTCAAAGATAACCAGACATATAATAAAACCAGACTCCAGGAATTGTCATATTATAAAACTGTTCTATGTTTAAAGAAATTAAAAGATAAGTTTGAAGATATCTTCAAGGAATGGGAAGCTACAAAAGTGTCAGATTTTTAAAAGACTGAAATAGAATCTCTAGAAATAAGAAATGCAAACATTGAATTTAAAAACTAACGGATGGTTTTAGGAGCAGGTTGGTCATAGCTAAACAGAAAAAAGGTGACCTAGAAGACAAGTCTGAAGAAACTAATCACTGAGAAAGTTCAACCCAACATTTGATCAGGGTCCCTAGAAGGAAGGGGCAGGGAGAGACAGACGCGGTATTTGAAAACATGAAGCTAAGGACTTTCCATAACTGACGAAAATAACTAAGCCACAGATTTAAGGAGCCCAGTGAACCCCAAGTGGGATGAACACAGCCACTGCACAATTCTAACCCCAGAAAACTATCAAAGTTTTAGACAAACAGTGAGTTTTCAACATCAGCAAACACTACAGGATTTTCACTGAAGAAAATTCTAACAATGCACCTGAGATAGAAGGAAAATTATTCTAGGTGGAAGATCTGAATTGCAAGAAGAAATGACAAACGAGTAGGCTGTACGTGGGCACCTCTAAATACTGATTATACGAAACACTAATGCATTATGGATGTTGAAAAATTAGACCAAATTACAATGCAGAACACTATTATATAATTTGGGGGGAAGATTTCCTGAGGTTAAAATCTGTAAGTCCATACATTTATATGTCTATTTTTTTTTTTAAGACATGGGGCCTCGCTCTGTCGCCCAGGCTGGGGTGCAGTGGTGAGATCACAGCTCACTGCAGCCTCAGACTCCTGGCCTCAAGCAAACTTCCCGCCTCAGCCTCCCAAACTGCTGGGACTACAGGCGTGAGCCACCATACCTGGCCTAATAGTCCTTATATTGTCCCAGAGGACGGAACTACTGATTACTGTTAAGAGTTTGATCAGAGATTTTGCTATCTGCCATTTAGTCTACAGAATATCATGTGGCTGTCGGACAAATGAGACAGATGCATATATACACAGGCATGGAAAGGTATCTGTGATATTTCGAGTGGAAAAAATGAGTAACAAATCTGTGTACACAAAGATTCCGCCTACTAAACAACGGCCTGCATATATAACGAACACGTTTCCAAACAACAGCAAGGTCTGGAGACACAGAGCACACTACTGTAGTTGCTATGTCAGGAGAAAACTGGCTGTTCGTTGGCTTTTGCACTGAGTTTAACGTCTGCAGTCTGTGGTCACACTGTGTGCAGCTGCTGGCCTAGCCCATCAGCAAGGAACAGCGGGGGCCTGAGCCCCGTCCAGACCAGCGGTCCTCCTGGCACTGTGGCTGCCCCACAGGTAAAATGAAGCTGGGCCGCCTTCGAGCTTCCATTAAAGTTATGTTTCCAGTTTTATTGCCTTCGATGTCCTTTCAATAAATAGCAATTCTATCTCCCAGCCTCATCTACTATTTAGTTAAAATGTGAAGGGAGGGAGGGGACATTTGTATGGAAACAAAATTATTTCAGTGACAGAAAATGGACTCGCAGAGCTCAGAGTCCCTCAGCATTGCTGTCGAAAGCCCTACCCAGGAATTTACAGCTCTGCTGTGATGGAGGGATTCCGGCTGAAAGGGCAGGGGCCTGATAAGCCCAGGGAGCTAGCGCCAAGAGCCTGAAGAGCGGTAAGAGTTCCCTAAGAGAGGATGGAATGGGTTAGACTTCGTCAGAATCTCTCTGGGTCCAAAAGCCAGATTGCAAATACACAGTCAACTCTGCCCCCAAGCAGTGCAGACTCCAGGCAACTCCTCCCACGGAGGCAGAAGCCTCAGCCAGAAAAGCAGGAAGCACTGGATGGACTCAATCGTAACTCCCAGAACCCCTCTTCCTGAAAGTCATTCACCAAACTCTTCTTTGGCAAGAGAAATACCGCTGCACAGAGGCTACTCACAGTGGGGCCCGCTGCTCTTGACAGTGCATCCAGACGTGCCTGCACCAAAGAACGCACTTTAGTGTAGAGCACCTAGGGGAGGAGAGAGAGTGCTGGGATCCTCGCCCCCACCTCCGCACCTGCCCTCCAGTGGGCCCAGGGTGAATCTCAGGACCCCCAGGGAGGGAGGCTGTGAAAACAGCAATTCCTGGGACTAGGCCCAGACATCCTCCTTCTGAATATGCTTCCAGTGACAGGGATGGTGTGGTCCAGAGAGCAGCCTGTGCCCTAACCTCAGAGTCCCCAAGTCCCACCCCTAACTTACTGGCTCAGGCTCCCTGCCTCCAGCAGAGGCTGAAAGTTAGGGCTCTCTTGGGAAAATACTGTCCCTTCAGCAAGCACTGACTCCCTTGATGAGCGAGCCCCTCGTGTGTTACAGCATGTGCTTCTCCCACAGATGGGCTGCACAACACACCCTGAATGCAGTACCTGGGCTGTGTGTCCTGGTTTGCCGAGGGTGTCACAGCTTCACAGAACATGTCTCCAGGTGTTTGCACATCTGTGTGGCTCTGGTCTGTCCCCACAAGCCTAGTGACTGGACTCTTCAATCTGACCACCTTCTGATGGGGCTGCACCCGGCTGGGGCCCTGGACACATGCCTCTCAGGCCTCCTGGTCACCCACGTCCTGGTGATGCTATTGCCAGGTGCCCACAGCCCACCTGTGCTATGGGTCCTCTCTTTCCACGTCAACGTCTGCCCCTCAGTGCTCCATATGTGCAGGTGGCCTGACCTGGCACCTCATCCTGTCTGCTCACAGCACTAAAGCAACCCAGAGGCCTGAGGTGGCTTAGCTGACATTCTGGGCTGTGCCTTCTGCAGTGCTCTGGCAGGGATGGGCCTGCTGGGCACATCTGGGGGGCTGCCCAGAACCACAATGTGCCAGGTGGACCTGCTGCCCACTTGGCCCAAGTATGAAACTGCGAGGTTTGGCCTGGGCCCTTGTCCTTGGCTGGTCCTCTGCCTTGCTCACTGTCAGACTGACCTGGCGGCTCCTCTCCGGGAAGTGGCCTCTGCTGAGCTGGTGGTGGCCCTGACACTGCTGGCCGACTCTCCTGCAACATCACCTTCCTCCAGTGAGCCAGGATGACACCACAGAGGGACAGTGGCTCCCCGAGGGCTGAGCACCCCATGAATCTTACAGAACTGGCCCTGTGTGGGGAGAGCTGTGTGAACTGCCCAGCTACCCTGTTCCACGTGTTGCTGAACCTGGAGCGTGTCATCCAAAGGCACAGAGGGGGAAGGCAGACAGCAGCGTCTCCTTGAAAAGAGCAGGGAGTTGAGTCCAAGGCCCCGCCTCCTGGACACAAACCTGACAGGCAAGTGGCAGAATCTTCCTGGTATTTAGGAAGCACTACTTCTTTGCTGAAACTCCAATCTACTTGGAAAGATCCAAGGGAGAGGATATGACTGTTTGGAAGGTGCTAATTAAAAATCAGCTTCCTGGCATTCAACTCAATTTATGTGAAAGCAGTCTGGTAACTTGGCCCAAACCAACAATCATACCTAAAGGAAACCTGCAGCTCAGGGGAAGGGAAAGCTGGCCACAAACACAGACGTGAGCTGGCCAAAAAGGCTCTCAGCTGTGATCAGGGAATTCCGTGATCAGTCTGCCTACCAGTTGGCATCTTTCTCTACCCTTACCCCAACCAAATGACAGGAAAAGGAATCTTGAAAATAAAGACATTCAAATAACCTTATGGCCACACAGATGCTCTTTGACTTTCGATGGGGCTACGTCCTGCTACACCCATCGTAAGTTGAAAGCACTGTAGTTGAAATGCGTTTAATACACCTAACCTACAAACATCCCGCCTCAGCCTGGCCTACCTTAAATGTGCTCAAACACTCACATTAGCCTATTGTGTTAGGCAAAATGATCTAACACAAAGCCTATTTTATATTAAAGTGTTGAATAGCTCATGTAATTTGAGAACTGTACTGAAAGTGAAAAGCAATGATGTAGAGGTACATGAAATACGGATTCCATTGAACACATATCATTTTTGTAACACTGAAAATCTTTAGTCAAGCCATCATAAGTCGGGGACCACCGGTATTATTACCTGGTCCTGAACAGTTGTAGCTGGTCAGCCTTGAACTCTGCCAGAGAGTTTGGGCAACATAAATCTTGCTAAGAACAAAGAAGTTCTGTCTTTTAAAAATTTATCATCAAAATCGGAACTCTGAGAATATTAACCACAAGCTTAAAAGCACTAAAATAACTGGTATAAATCCAGTGATGACATCCCGAGGCAGTTTTTGCTCCACTGTGACCTGGTAGACAGTTGACACTTCCAGGCAGGTCAGTGAAAAGTGCTACATTTTAAAAGCCCCATCTATTCTATCTGACATTGTTTAGAGAAAGGCTAGTAACATACGAAATATAAAAATCTAAGATACAGTAATTCGCCTAATTCCAAAATTTACATTCATCACTTGCTGGATTTATATCAGTATTTTCTTGGTTGAATAAAGACACATGCAAGGGAAAGAGGTCTCTCTGGATTTATGAAATCTGCACCTTTGATAGCTTTGACTTTGACGACTATTTTAATGTTAATCTGCAAACTAAGGAACAGAAGCATATCTTTTGTGAGTTTATCTTTTCAATGTTTATATATTTGCCTTATTTCTTCAGAAGAAAAAGGCTTGGCTCTTACACAGTTAAGTAACTTCTGTAATATACTATTATAATTTTTAAATGCTTTCCCAACCTCCCACCCGTCTATTTCTCCTTCCTCATTTACTCATTTATATTCACAAACCCTCAACATGGCCCTTGTGCAAGAGTGAGGTCTGCTTATAGCCCTGGGGGAGTTCAGCAGGGAAGACACACGACAAACTGAGCTGGGAGAGGATGGAAGGGAAACTGTCCCTTCCCCGGAAGGACCAGGTGAGAATAAACAGCACCAGCTGAGAAGCTACAGTGTCTTCTTCACATGACACAGTCACTTTGATTAGATGCTGGACACTGTCAGTTTTCCTTACTGAGTGCTTGAATTTTACTGTCTGCCTTTAAAGAACACTGCAGTGTACTCTGGCAGGCAGTTCACTTGCGGATGGGCATGATTTCTTCAAGAGCTGCTTTGTAGCTTTGTTAATGAGGGTCTAGAGTGGCCCAACCTCCAGGGCTAGTTTCAGAGTGTGCCCTTTCTGGGGTCTCCACCAATTGTCACACCTGTTCAAAGATGTCTCCATGCTCTGGCTGGAGCCCAACATAAACTGTGGGAGTCATTCGGCTTGTAGCTGCCATCAGCTGTTCTCACACTGGCCTATGAATTTTCACACTACGCATTCACAGATGCAGCCAAAGATCCCAGCGACTGCTCTCCAGATTTCTGGGGCTCTTTCTCCATGTGGTGCCTCATCTCCCAGGACTGCATCTTGACAATTCCAGCTTCCTCAGCCTCCCAGAAATCTAGACTCTGTCCCCTTCGGTTTGGCCAGGTTGGAGCCCCCAACCTGTGCCGTGGACCACAGGTGCCTCAGCAGGAAGCCAGCTGAGCACAGGGACTCACGCCCTCGGCTTCCCTCATCTCAGAGGTCAAGTCTGCCCCGCCTGTTGTCCTGAAGCCTAAAAACAGTTGTTTCCTATAATTTATCCAGTTTTAATGGCTTGTGACAGGAGTGCAAGTTCCCTTACATTATGCGCTCGTGGCCAGAAGTGGAAGCATCTAAATTGATTTATAAACACACCACAATAGATGCCAAAGCTTGTTAGTCTTAGAACCAGACGAGGTGACTGGAAGTTCACGTGTGCTCAGGGCTCCGTGAAAAGGCTGGTTCTAGCCCTGGGGAAAGAGATTCCAGATGAGCCTGGAGAATCCGATTACACTGAGTTTCTAAGTAGCTCAGCTAAAGGAGTAACTTTAGAAACCCAACCACAAAAATGTATATTGGTGATTCTCAAACACTTTCTTTTTCACAGCAGGATCCTGTCTTTAAACAAATGCTTACAAGGGGGCCCAAGGCATGAAAAGTTAAAAAAAAAGTCCTGCTCTGGCTGGAGCAGGGGATGGGGAAGCCAAGTGCTAGAGCATGGAAGGACCCCAGGCCCTGCCGAAGCCCTGGGTCAGCCCTGTAGGGCAGGGCTGGCACTCGTGACCCTGGTCCTCTGTGTCCAATGCCTGCCACTCACCCCACGTCCTGCAACCCTCTGAACACAAACTGAGAACAAGGAGCTTTCTGCATATAAAGCCAAGAGAAAAATCTCGAGCCAACAGAAAAGTAAGAAAACTTCTAGGAATGTGGTTCTAGCAGCGAGAGGATACTTTTATCCAGAGAAAGAGCCCATGAAATCTTAACTTGAAATAGATAAAATCAGAACTGGGGGTGGGGAGAAGCCACTGTGGTCTGAAACTCTCCTGGGGCTCCCTGAGGACCCCTGTCTGGGGGTCACAGAAGGCGGGGCTACAGCAAGGACCCAGGTCCTCAGCCTCTCCTTCTGGGAGAGCCCACGCGCACCAGCTTGCCCACCTCATGTGAGCTACGCGCACTGGGTCCTGGCTGCCACTGGCACATCACTCCCAAAGAACGGGAGGAAATACCCAGAATGCTCCTGTTCCCCCAGAGGAGCCCAGCTGTCCCAAAGTCGACACCAGTGTGATCGCCAACACTGCTCCCTTAGAGGTGAGCGTCTGACCTGCTCTTAATGCTGGGGGGCAGATGTCGTACTGAAGAGCTGAGCAGCTGTGATGGTCTCTGAGCACGCTAAGTGCCTTCTCATGATGGAAAAGGCTAGAAGGTATGACTGCCAGGATCGACTCTCTAGGAAGAGCCTCAGATGATGGAGGTGGCATCTGTGTTCAGCATGCTGTGGTGTGTGGGTGCACACTCACAGCTGCGCCTAGGATCTCAACTCCTCATACACCAAACAGGGCCAGGTCGCCTGCACCGAGATGCGCCCACTTCCACCAGCTCAGGTGACAGCCCGGATCTGAGGACTGGGCCCACGGGGAGGGAGGCACCTGCCCCTCACTGCACTGGTTCCAGGCCCCGCAGACACATGCCCAGAAATAAAGCTTCCACCCTTGGCGTGAGCCAATATCCCGGGTGATTCTGAAGGAATCGGGAGAGAGGAAGTCACCATGGGTGTGCACCATTTCCTTACCGGACCAAGGCTGGCACTCCTGCCTGCACAGAGCCTTACCTGGCCTCTCTGGGACCTGGTCTTTCTTTATCAAAGGGGGTTACTGGCACTTGCCTTGCTGAACGCTCCAAACTGTCGTGAGGATCAAACATCCTAAAACACTCTGTGAAGCATGACACAGAGGGGGTGACGCTAGCAGTGCCCTACAGGTGTGGGAAGGAGCTCTCTGCTGCCCCTGACTGCGGATCATCAGGGAAAATGATAAAACACTGCATGTGAGACACACGGCGTATCTCTCTAAGCCTTGGGTCGTGTTTTCCAACACACGTTAACTCTAAAACTTCTCACTCACAAAGCTGGATGCCACCAGATTCCACAAGCAATCCTATGAACACTTCTGATGACATGCTGTCTTCCTAGTGAGCAAGCACCCAGGGACAGAGGAGCCAAGATAACTGTGGGGCGTCACAGGCAAACAGCCCTGCCCGGGGCCTCTGCCTGTGAAAAGCAGCAGCAGCAAGGGGTGGGAAGAGAAAGCCCCGCCCTAGGTAAGCAGACAGACAAGGGTAATTTGGCATTTTACAGAATCACCTAGATTTGTAAACACAACAACCCCCTGCATCCCCGTGTTGCAGGCCCAGAAAGGGTAACCCAATGGTCCAGTACCACGTGGTAGCCGGACATGGCAGGGGAAAGCAGAACCAGGCTGGGACCGCCACAGGCTGGGTGTGTCGGGTTGTGACCAGCATCTCACCTGCGGCTCCACTGCTGAGAGCAGGGACGGAGGACCCAAGGACGAGACCCCGACGATGCCCATTCCTGGGGGAGGTGCTGGGACTATTCCACAACACAGAAGGGAACTGGGGGTGAGGACAAGGACCAGACAGGACGGTGGAAGCAGAGGACACCAGGAAGGCACCCCAGCCTAGGGGCTTCTCAGCGGTGTACGTGGTGGTGGGGGCGGCTCCTCTGTGGCATTTCACTTGGGCAGGCTTCTGAAGCCAAGAACAAACCGCCATGTTTTATTGGCATTTTTGTGCTCTATGCATTATCCGATATTTGGCTGCATTTGCAAATGTAACTCAACAAGGAACGATCAGGCTGGATTTCCTTTGAAGTTCCCTCCATTTACCCTATTCTGGGGATAGAAAGGAAAATATTTTCACTTTTTAAAACATTCATAAAGACAACACATTTGACCATGACACAAGTACATTTCAAGATGAATGTTAACATGGAACACATTTGGTGTGAGAGCTAAGCCCAAGGCTCCAGAGCCGGCCAGTCCTGGATCCACTCTGCCAGCTGTGAGGCCTCCCTCCCTGGTCAGGTTCGAATCAATGAAGCGGGAGAATGACAGCCCCTGCCCCAGAGGCTCTGAAGGAGGGTCACCCAAGACAATGTTCCCACAGCATCAAGCACAGGGCTCAGCACACAGGAGCACTCATTAAATGTCAGGTTTTAAAATGAACAAAAGGTCTTTATGCTTGACAAAAATTCCACAGACTCCTCTCATCCCCTTACCCACGAAAGCATTAACGAGGTCCCGTGGACTGAAGTTCCTGCAGTCTGGGTGCTGTCCCTTATGCTAACTAGTTGCACGATGGTTGACAAGTCACTTAACCATTGAGTGCTTTAAGAAGGATGGGCTCTAAGACCTTTCAGCCCCAATTCAGCTATCTGATTCTACACCTTAAGCAGAAAATCCAAGAGCATCAGCCACTCGACCACCCCAAAGCAAATTCACCTCTGCTGCGAAGGTGTGCAAGTGGCATGTTCAGGCACCCCGGGACAGCCTGAGGCACTTCCTCAACCCCTGGGACAAGTGGCAAAACAACGAGCTGTGGGTTTTCTCGAGTAGGGAGCAGCTATTTTTAAGTAACATGCCTCGGCTATTTCAAGGTTTGCATTTTTATTTTATTTATTTATTTAACCCAAGAGGAAGTTGTACTTTCTCATGACTCACATCTTTCAAAATGGTGTCTCAGGCATTTTTAATGTTGAAGTCATCTTGACAGCTGGTCAAAAAATGTCTAAGTACAAATCAGCTCTTTATCATTCAAATAAAAAAAGCTAATATATTGAAGTCATAGAACTTCTACAGCCAGAAGGAACCCTGAATGTCAGTGTTTTTCCATAAAAAATTTAACACAGCACTGTTTAAAAATGTGTATATTTCCTAAAATATGTATTTGAAAGAGATTTTAAATCGTCATCATACAAAAGGCCTGAGGCTCGTGTACAACAAACTCATCACAGAATAGAAAGGGGCCGTGTGCGGCCAGGCCTCGCAGACATCGCTGCTCCCTCCAGCCTGTGGCCAGTTCCCCTGCAGAAGAGCATGTGCGGTTTCCACGCTGCTCCTCAGGCTGTGACGATCTGTATTATTCAGACTCAGTGTTCAAAAGATCACTGAGAGTTCAATCTCAAAGCTTCACCAAATTAGAAAGGTAAAAAGACACCAAGAAGAAAGTATAAATGAGATCAACTGAAATTTAATTTCTGTGAAGACCCCATGGCTGGCCCGAGCAGCCAGGGCCCACGATGCCTTAAGTCTTCACAGCGGACAGATGGGCAGGCGCTGCTGGGCCCTTCCCTGCCCTCCCTGGGGCTGCGCCTCTCTCCAGAGCCATGGCAGAATTCTAACCGCCAGCAGATGGAGCACTTCGAGAGGGCAGCCCAAAGACAGGGCTACTCAGACACTGGGAACGTGGGGAGTTTATCCTCCGGCCACACAAGGTCAACAAATCGGCAACAATGACAGGGGAAGAGGCCTCTTCAGCCAATTGCTGGCACCCGGGAGACAGGTGGATTGGGACAGCTACCGTGCTGAGACACAGCTGACACCTAGAGAAAAACTATAAGTGGAGCATCCCTTATCCAAAATGCTGGGACCAGAGTGTTTTGGATTTCAGATTTTTTCAGATTTTGAAATATTTGTAAATACATAATGAAATATCTTGGGGATGGGGTCTAAGTCTGAACACAAGATTCATTTATGTTTCATATACACCTCACATACACATAGCCCGAAGGCAATTTTATACATAGCATTTTTAATAATTTCATGCATGAAACAAAGTTTGGACTGCATTTTGACTGCGACCTGTCATGTCACATGAGATCAGGTGTGGAATTTTCCATTTGTGGCATCATGGTGCTCAAAAAATTTCAAATTTTGAACATTTAGGTTTCAGGATTAGGAATGGCTCAACCTGTACTTAGGTTGCTAATTTACTTGCCTGTTATTTCTTGGGTTTAAATTTCTCTCTGCAAATGTCTTTGTGAAACTTGTAAGTTAAATTCTCTATGTCTTATTCACATGCTACTGTGTTAACTTACAAAATTTAGTGTTTGGTTTTATAGTCAGTTGCTAAAATATGCAAGAATATTGCTTGTTTCAACAAACAATGATAGGTTATTAGCTAAAGGATAAAGAGTATAATCCCTTTGAACTTTAAAAAAAAGTTTGTATCAATGAGTGAAGAAAAGCAGTTAAAGTGGAAACCTCCATAAAAATGTCTGGTGAGATTGAGCTCATTACCAAAGCATGGAAGAAAAAAGGCCAGCAAAAAAGTGGTTAATGCTAGCTTTAAAAGGAAACTCAGCCCAGCCAGTCCTGAGAGCCAGTCCAGGGCCAGAGCAGGCCTGGGAAGCCTATAAAGCCTGGTGCCAAGGGGGCTGCAGACTAGGCAGGAGCTTCCTCGGGGGAACCTTCCCCACCAGGGCTCCCCAGGGCGGGGTCTCTTTTCTTTTTCTCACTGCTGCTCAGCATCATTCCACAGGTTGGATTCCACCTGCAGGAGGTGCTCCACCTGCAAGAGCACCTCCAGACTGACAGCACGGGCCAAGGAGGCTCCAAGGGACACGCAGAGTCTGCCCACAGGTAAGCCCAGTGCTCGGCCCCTGGGACAGATGGGTGGGGGCGTCTCACCTGGGCTGCAGCCCTGCTACAGTACAGGGCACAGACGTGGATCAATACCTCACCCTCTGAGGTGTTTATCCAGTTTCCAAAACTCAAGATATGGACCACTGTCCAGCGAGAAACACCGGGCAGCTCCGGTGCTCTCCACACGACCACAGCAAGGGCTCTGCCTGGAGCGCCTTTCATAGTGCGCACTGACAGCACCAAGACAGTGTGTTGTCACATTCTGTTAAAGCAAGAATATGTCTCACTTCAAAAAATAAGATTTCCACAGCTCTGCCTTGCACTATAGTACCTTAGTCCCTCTTAAAACCCAAAGAGCCATAGATGGATTAATATTCCTTTATAAAGATACAGGTCTAATAGATCTGACAAAAATGTGCTCTTATTTTTCTAGATATGTTGAACAAAGAGTGGAAATCAGAAACAAAATGATATCAAACTATTTAATGTTCACCTTTATATTTATAAACTTACAGTCAATATTAACGAGAATACTGGGCCAGTAGTAAATCTTACGCTAGGTTCATGTGTCTTTTCATTAGACTGTTATGAAAATAAAACTATCTGTCAAGGATCAAAAGACTCATTTAAATGGGAAAGAAACGAATGATTCATTTTTAAACTGGTTTTCCCCAGAGTTTATTTAACAAATTTAGGTAAGAGAACAAACATATGTTAAGGGTTCTGCTCACCCTTAACTTTCCTCTAAACCTGCAATCTAATAGTTTCTAGAATTCCCACATGTAAAGAGCAAAACAAGCACTGCGGCAGTGTTTAAGAAGAGATTAAACACAGAGGCTTTACTATCAGACAGTCTGGGGACAGTGACATTTACCTGCTCAAATTGGTATTATCTGCTAGAGATGAATAAAGAATACAAAATAACTAATAAAAGCAAATGTGTCCACCCCAGCTAAGCAAATGTTATTGAGTACTTTTAAAATAATGACGGACACCAAGGCAGTGATTTATCTTTTTCTTTTCCTTTTTTTCTGTAAAACAGCAGTTTCAACCTATAGGTCAATAAATCTCTAGTCTGGTTTTCAACACTTCAAAATAATTCCTAATGGTCTCAGAGGGTAAAATGAAAACTTTCAAAATAAAAACCACCCAAATCCATTTTCATGGGACAAGTCAGTTTACTCCAGGTTTGGTCCTACTGGCAACAGGTTCAGATAACTCTCTGCTGGGAGGTGAAGGGCTGTCCTGTGCCATGTGGGGTGCACAGCAGCACCCCTGGCCCCCACCCACTAGGTGCCAGCAGCACCCCAGTTGTGACCCCCCCGATATGTCCAGACACTGCCAAGGTCCATTGGTTGAGGACCCTGCTTCACTCCATAGAGAGCTTCCAGGCGCACGATGACTCAAGCAAGCGACAGGAAACCCCTCCACCCCCAGCAGAGTCACTGCACCTCACCCAGTCGTCCACCCCGCCATAAACATGACGCTGAAGGAGATTTTCTTTACCCAGTTTCTAGGTGACAAACATCATTATGAATACATTAGGCTTTACAACAAATTGTTACAACACTGAATAAAATTTTAAAAACCATTTGCTAAATCAATGATGACCATTTTATTCTTTATTCTCTTTCATTCTGTTATGAAAAAAAGTGTTAGTTTCAGCAATCAAACTTAGAACTAGCATTAGCACAAAAGCTAAATTTCTTTTATCTATTTTATTGTAAGAGAAAAGATTCTGCTTTAATTTCCACAACTGACATTTTCTGGATCCACTTTCAGAAACACTGAGCTTTTCCTTCCCATCTCATCTCTCTTCCCAACAGCTGCTGGACTAAGTTTTACTTCCTCTCCTAGGAAGGAGTAGTTTTCCTAAGATTCCCATACCCAGCATCCATGTGAATTCACGAGCCTGGATCTGACCGTTAGGGAGGTCACCCGGCCTGCGAGGGTGACTCATGGTCCCACCCCAGCTCGGACTCAGCAGCCAGGGGAACCCTGAGCAGGGAACACAGGGCACTTTCCACATCTGCCTCTTCTGCTTCCGCTCAGTGACAACTGACTCTCCGAGATAATAAAACTCCAAAGTTCTGCCTGCCCCCCAGTACTCGTGGGACACACTACAGAGACCTGGCCGGCAGCATCAGGCTTTGCCGGAAGGCGAGGCCATACGATGAGACTCAATCTCTCCCGTCCCCTCCCAGGTGCCCAGAGAGAAGCAGCACAGGTGTGTTTTGAACACAGCAGATGCCTCCAGGAAAGGACCGCCACATGGGCAGCCTCCCATTAACCACTTAAGGTGATGTCGACGGAGAGTTAACAAACCCAAACTGTCACTCACGCCCCTGTGATGTGCTTTCCTGTTTTACAAATGTTTGGCCCACTTCAAAGAGAGCCACCTTCCTTTGTAAAGATGGGTTCATTGTTTAAAACAGATTTCTGTGAGCCTTTCGGCAAATCCTGAACACTGCACGGTGTGGAGACTGGATGTGGCCACCTGAGGCCGCAGCTCTGGCATGGAGCTCTACCCAGGCACCCTGCAGCCCACAGCCCACAACAGCACTGCTCCAGAACCCAACCTGTCCCACCCGTTCCACGGCACCACCCTTGGGAACCAGACCGGGGACCTCTCCGAGCACCAAGAGTACGTGATTGGCCTCTTCCTCTCGTGCCTGTACACCATCTTCCTCTTCCCGATCGGTTTTGTGGGCAACATCCTGATTCTGGTGGTGAACATCAGTTTCCGTGAGAAGATGACGATCCCCGACCTGTACTTCATCAACCTGGCGGTGGCGGACCTCATCCTGGTGGCGGACTCCCTGATCGAGGTGTTCAACCTAGACGAGCAGTACTACGACATCACCGTCCTGTGCACCTTCATGTCCCTCTTCCTGCAGATCAACATGTACAGCAGCATCTTCTTCCTCACCTGGATGAGCTTCGACCGCTACATTGCGCTGGCGAGAGCCATGCGTGCCGGCCTGTTCCGCACCAAGCAGCACGCCAGGCTGAGCTGCGGCCTCATCTGGATGGCCTCTGTCTCGGCCACCCTCGTGCCCTTCACTGCCACCCAGCTGCAGCACACCGAGGAGCTCTGCTTCTGCTTTGCGGACGTCAAGGAGGTCCAGTGGCTAGAGGTCACCCTGGGGTTTGTGGTCCCCTTTGCCATCATCGGTCTCTGCTACTCCCTCATAGTGCGTGTGCTCGTCAAGGCCCATAGGCACCGGGGCCTGCGCCCGCGGAGGCAGAAGGCCCTGCGGATGATCCTCGCTGTGGTCCTCGTCTTCTTCATCTGCTGGCTGCCAGAGAACGTCTTCATCAGCGTTCACCTCCTGCAGCAGGCACAGCCAGGGGCTGCACCCTGCACACAGTCTTTCCGCCATGCCTACCCCTTGACCAGCCACATCGTCAACCTCGCGGCTTTCTCCAACAGCTGCCTGAACCCCCTTATCTACAGCTTTCTCGGGGAGACCTTTAGGGACAAGCTGAGGCTGTACATTGAACAGAAAACAAGCTTGCCGGCTCTGAATCGCTTCTGTCACGCTGCCCTGAAGGCGGTCATCCCAGACAGCACGGAGCAGTCGGATGTGAAGTTCAGCAGTGCAGTGTGAAGAGCCGCGGGGACAGAGCCAGAGGTGGCGTGCCTCCCAGGAAAAGCACGAAGCCAGGGCATGGAGGGCAGGAGGGCAGGCCACACCATTTCTAAACCTCAGTCAGACACTGCCATGGTCTCTTCAATGCCTCAGTGACAGTCGCACTTCCTCGGTCGCCCGCCCTTGGGGCTGCTGAGGAAACCTCACTACAAGCCCTCCTTGATTTTGCACTGCTCACACAGAACCACCACAACCCAGAGACACTCACTGCAGGCCGTGGGGCTCCGAAATCAAAGGGCCACTGGTGACCAGCTTATTACTGGCTCCTCCCTGCACACCTGTGTCCCACAGCCAAAAACAATTCTGACGTTGTCCAACAAAAGCCAAATGGAGAGGCCACTTCGGATGAAATGTCTTAGTTACAAGGTAAACCTGCAATAAATCTGCCATCTTGGGGGGAAAATTAAGCCTGCAGACAGAATGCACTCACCTGATCTACCCTGGACGTGGCAGTGTGTCTCCATGCTACGATCTGTAGTTCACTAGCTAACCAGCAAACCCTAAGTCAAAGAGGAAGGGAAAAGCGCGTGCTCTCGCACACCTAAGTACCCTTCGCCTCTCAGAACGGCACCAACTGCTCTGCTGCAGCCTCACCAGGACACGGGGCAGCTCGGTCTGCATCAGCCAGGAGGGCTCTCCCTGAATGGACACCCACCCACAGCTCTGAGATGCTGTTCGTCACTGTTTTGTTTACAACAGTCTTTGCCGTTCCCTAACATGCAGCAAGACTGTCAGTGAGGTGCCGCAGTGAAACACTGGCTGAGTGGCTGAGAAGTCACCTCTAGGAAAATAACAGTGGGGACAAAGAGGTGCCGTGTAAACAGTCTCATTAAAATGTAAAAACAGATAACTGGTGACTGCTGATAATGCTCAGCCTCTGTCAATAAAGGGTCACATGCTGATTCTTCCACCTGCTCTAAGGGGCTCTAAGTGGGGTGCGCGGTGAGTGTGGGCGGAGCCCTCAGAGGGAGAACCACTCCTCCACACAGAAAGCACAGCCCTGTAGCTTCACAGAACTCACTCCCAGCCCAGAGAACTCTCTTACGGGCCCACAGGTAGCCAACTGGGAATGTTCTGGCATTTCGTGGATGTCCACAATGCCCCAGTCTGACACTTGTGCTGCCTGGTCTTTGGGCACCAAAACAAGTTTTATTACAAACGCAGAAGGGTGGGTCTCAGTCTTGCCCAGTGTCTGCATACCTACCCTCGCTTTCTGAAGGGCGCTACACCGAGGTGCCACAGCGACGCGGGGCACTCACAGAGCCCCTGGCTGGTAGGCCCCCGACCCCACAGTACAGGCTAAGGCCTGGCGGCCCCTGCTCCCACTCCTCCTGCCTCGCCCATCCCCAGCAGGCCCACCTCCCTGACACTACCAAGTACAGGCAGAGCAGGCCCCGCAGCTTAGCCTCAGAGTGAGGTCTTCACAGAAACACGCACAGGGAGCTGGCGCAGGGCTCCCCAAAGGAGAAATGAACCACTTTAGTTTTAATCATTTTTAACGGTTGTTTTCCATGTAAAGCCATGACACTGTTTTTTATTTACCATAATTAAAGCTTGATTTATAAGGAAATTTAAAGGAAAAAGGAGGCAATTTAAAGAAAATGTCTGGAAAGAGAACAGGTGGCTAACGGATATGGCAAAACTGAAGCCTAAACCAAACCATGCAGTGAGCCTCACAGACCATTCTCTCTCCACAAAGCTGTGCACCGGTGGGTTCGGAAGGCCTACCTGAGAGCAAGGAGGTGCCTGTGCTCCCTGTGACCTAATCCCCACTGGGGCAGGGCTCCTCTGAGAGACAGTCTTTTCCAAACTGTGAACTGCAGAAGTAGCGTCTCCAAGGACTCACGTCCACTTTGGGCTTTGCTCTCTCAACACACCCTGCTTGAAAGCCTGAGAACAGGACAGCTGACAGCCTCCCATGACAGTCCCCACGCACCACAGGTCCAGTGAAAGTGGAGGACCCCGTGGGGTGGCCACACCAAGCTCACACGTGGTTCTGTCCTGCAGAACACTCGGGTGCTGGAGTGTTCCCTCTGCCCCTCCGGGGCCCACCCTGCTTGTCAACACACCTGCAAAGGGTGCAAATACCACCTTACAGCCCTTGCTTTGCAAAGTGGTCCTAAGACGCTCTGCCCTTCAACCCCTTTTGAGGCCCCAGTGACGTGACTTGTCCTCCTCCCGAGTGGTGCTCCTCCCCAGTGCAGAGGATATGGTCAGACGGTGACATTTTTATAAGGTGAGTGCTTGATACTAAGTCCTCCTTCTGACCTCAGGCTGCCAACAGGGAGAGACCCCCAGAGAAAGGAGGCATGAGCTGTGCCTGCCATTGGGCACCCACTACGTGCAAAGCACTCACCAAACATGCTCACTGTTCCCGCCCAGTTTGAAAACTGGTAATGGACAGATGCTTTAAAAGTATGCAGAGACTAGAGACCCAACATTTTTTACCTTTTATCTCTGACAGGGCAGGGATGGAGAGACAGACAAGGAACAAGACAGAGAGTAAGGTCTAGTCTCTGACAGTTACAACGATCCTATGAGGTACATATCACCCCCATTACTCAGATGAAGAAACTGGTACTATTAGGGTCTATTTCTGCTCAAAATCTTAAATGGTAAGTGGCGTAGCCAGGAATTAAACCTCACTCTCCCTAGCTCCAAAGCCACATTCCTTCCTCCACAGCACTGGCAGCCCCTGGTATCTCGTGGGCAAAAGCACACGATGCACAAATCAAGTAATGCCAGGGGCTGTGGGCACCAGGAGGTCAATGAGGCAGAATGGAGAGCCCCCCAAGGAACTACAGCTGACAAAGCCCCAAAACATCAATCAAGGGACAGGAAATTCATCCCTCTAGGTCAACCTGCCACCTGGTCCAGTGGTGACTTCCTTGGAGTCCTTCCCTATGCTACAACAGAAGCAGCTGTGGTCAGGGGGTCTGCTCCACCTCTGAGACCACCAGGATAAGCCTGCTCCTTCCTGCACCAGCAGACACCACTCTCTGATCATTCAGAAGTGTCAGGCCTGCCCCCCTAAGGCACCCCTCAGCCCCAGGTTTCTTCAGGTGGTAGTTGCCTAAGGCTGATGGGGCTGGACACAGCCCTGCCAGTGAGTCCTGACCTGTGACACAATCCAGCAGATGACAGATGTGCACCAGCCAAGCCACAGGCCCACAAGAAGGGCAAGTGCAAGGCTGGGGTCTTGACTTAACAGGAAGGGACCCTTACTGAGCCAGGCACTGGGCCAGGGGTCTCTGGAGTCTCCTCGACCCTGAGATGCCAGAGCTGCTTCTATGAGACAGGCAGGATGAGATAAGCTCACCCAGCAGGGACTCCGTCCAAACCCATGCCCTGCTCTAAGCATCTGTCTGAGAACTGAGGCTAATTCAATTATTTTGGGCAGGAACCCATATGATAAAATCAAGGCGTTTTAATTGCTTTGTTGCTTCCTGGTAACCCAACTCTCTCCTGTACACTAATGCTTTTTAAACCCCATGAAGAGCTCAAAAGTACCTAACTGTAAGCATATGAAAAACCCTTATGTTAGCATTGACTGTGACTTCATCATTTCCTTTGTGCTTAATAATTAACTCTTGACTACATGAGGGTGACACGGCCCTTCCTGCCCTTCCCAGACCCCCTGGTGAGGACAGCAACACTGATTTTATAAACCTCATGTGCTACACACCTTCGTCGGGGGGACTACAAACAGATCTTTTTAGTAGGTTGTTTTTGCAGTGGTTTGGGTGAAGCCATTCTGAAACTACTTTGGATATTTTATGAACTGAGCACATTAGGAAACGTGTGATGTCCTTGAGCCCAAGTTCTCACAGCATAAGAAGGGAGGTGCAGCAGGCAAGGACAACCCTATGGGAATGGACAGGAACTGAAAGTATAAGTGTAGACCCAAGATTTCTAAAGTAAGAATAAGTATGTGAATGTACCCATATACACGCATGTGCACTAGGTATAAGTAGATATGTGTGTGCACTCACAAGCATGCTTATGTGTACATATGCATATGGCATGCATGTGCATCATTACAGACACATATATTTATATATTCTGAGCTCTGCCTGCTCAAAGAGTCTGGAAAAGAAGACACAAGTGGCTGCAGTCCTCCTGGCACCAGATCTGGCCTTTGGTACCAGCACCCTTGAAAAGGAGCCAGGTTCCTGGCAGAAATGGCGGAATCAGGCTGGGGCAGGGACAAGATGAGCCTGGAACGCACAGTTCCGCCAGAAGGAAGAAAGGCCCCAAGAACATGACGGGGTCACAGCCAAAGAAGACATTGAAGGGCTCTACTAACCAAATCTGGGACAATTTGAGCATTAAGATAATTAAGAAGAGTAAATAATTATGCACTGAGAAAAAATAAGAATGCATGACTCCATTCCAATAACAGATATAAATAAATATAATTTAAATAAAATAAACAGCACATAAAGGGATGTATGCACAAAGGATGTATGCACAAATGTTATGTATGACAGAGGGCTCTCGACTGTATTGGTGCTGGCTGGGGAAGGTGGAGGGTCCTGGTGTTGGAAAGCCATCACTCTGCAGCTTTCACAGTGGGACCATAGGTGAGAGGTGCTGATGAAGGCTGAGTCTTGGGTGCTCTCAAGAAGCAGGGTCCTGCAGAGCCTTGTGTCCCCACAGACATGCATTACACGTGGGCACAGGCACTGCACCGCAGAGGCGGGACAGCCCCTGAGTGACGACATCAACGTCACCGAGAAGAGGCCAGGTCCAGACGTGATGCCTTGAGGACGCGTGTCTCCCACGCTGTAATCTAAGAACGCACACCCTGAGTCTGTTCAGGAAGAAATACCACATAAATCCAACATGGGGACAGGGAGCCAGAATGCACCAACAACGTCACAATCACACAAGACAAAGGCACAGCGGCTGCTCCACATTCGGGAAGAGAAAAGAGATGTGACAATTAAACACAACATGGATCCTAGGGGGGATGATCTACTAGGAAGAAAAAAATATGCCGTCGAGGATATTGTGGGGTCAATAGACAAAACTGGAATACTCTGGTGGGTTAAAGTATCACATCCGTGTGCCATTTCCCAAGATGGGTAACTGCAATGGTTATGCGGAATCACACTCTTAGGAAATACTCAAGTATCTGGAGGCAGAGGGTCCTGATGTGGGCAACTTGTCCCGAAACAGTTTGGGTGGGGAGGAGGTGTACACACAACGGATGGAGTGTGAGCAGTGTCACAGCACATGGGACAACGTATTCAGAATATCAATTCTTTATCTATGGATATAGCCAAAAGAATTGAAAAGAGATGTCCAAACAAGTATTTGTATACCCATGTTCACAGCAGCACTGTTCACAACAGCCAATAGGTGGAAACAATCCAAATGTCCACCAATCGATGAATGATACACGAAACCAGAAGTACATCCATGCAGTGGAATATTACTCAACAACAAACAGGAATAAAGCACTGACACAGCTACAACACAGATGAACCCTGAAATCATTACACTCAGTGAAATAAACCAGATGTAAAAGGACCATATACTGTATGATTCCACTTACATGACATGTACAGAGTAGACAACCTACAAGAACACAAAGTAGACTAGTGGTTGCCAGGGACCACGGAGGGAAGATCAGTGACTGCTAAGGGTATGGGGCTTCTTTCTGGGGTGAAGAAAATTTCTAAAATTAGACAGTGGTCATGATTGTACCAGTCTGTGACTATACTAAAAACCACTGAAGTGCACACCTCTTTTAAAAGAGTGAATTTTTTGTATGTAAATTCTATCTCACCAAAGCTGTCGCGTAAACAACAGTAACACTACTCAAGCACTGGGTCATGTTCCTACAGTTGGCCTTCCCCTCTTGGACACACACTAGTCTCTGCAAAACAACCCAGGACCTCTGAAATAAATGCCACCATCTGAGGGTGCCCACCTACCTACGCCCGCAGACGGGGTGATGCCCAGCACTCTGCATGCACCTCATTAGCAGCCACAAACAGTTCCTGAAAACGGAAAGGTTTAAGCCATCTGGAATCCTAGAAGCTATCCTCTAACATTTATCATAAAGCTTCTAATTAAAGTTTTCTCTTATTACTCACTGCCTAGTAATTCAAGCTTTATTTTCCTTTCCACAGTGGGAAACTAATTATCTGGAGTGTCTTTGGATATG